>PVIC010002998.1:0-72348 GCA_004025085.1 Thryonomys swinderianus
TCTTCTTCTTTCTTCCTCCTCTTCCTCCTCCTCCTCCTCCTCCTCCTCCTCCTCCTCCTCCTCCTTCTTCTTCTTCTTCGAGACAGGGTCTCACTTTGTAGTTCAGACTGGCCCTGAGCTCACTATGTAGCTCAGACTAGCCTTGAACTCTTGGCAATACTCCTGCCTCTGCTTCTCGAGTGCTGGGATTATGAATGGGAGCCACCATGCTCAGCATTGTGGTATGTGGTACCGGGGATCAACTTAGGACCTTTGGCTTGCAAGGCAGACTCTGGAACCACTGCTAAACCCCTGACCCCAGAATATTATTTTATTCACTGCACCTTTCCTAGTACCATGAATAGTACCTGCCATTTCAAATGTCTCTAAATTTTTTAAATGAATAAGTGACTTGATATATTTTGGCCTGAAAGAATTTCAAACCCATAGGAACAATTCATATCTTACTGCCTAAATGATTAGATGCAAAAATATTTTTATCAGGGTCTAATTGCTAATACATACATAGATATTAAATTTACATGAAAGAAAAATTTTTATTTTCTTGGTTTTACTCTTGTATCTGCTACTTATTAAGCGTCAATTTCCTTACACAGAAAAAGGAAAATACTAATGGCTGCTAGGGATATTTCAAAGTCTATCTAGACCTTTGGGTTTTATAAAATCTTCTCTTTGCTATCAAATATAGATATAAACTTTAGAAGGATTCGTTGTTGAATGTCCATTTAAATACATTTCTGGTTTTCCTGAACTTGAGGTAACTTTGATCAGTTTGTGTGTAACCATCATGTTAAAGATTATTATAATGTAAAGCTGTAGATAAGGCATGTCATTTAGATTTAATGTTGTAGATAAGGCATATCATTTAGATTTAATGTAAGTATGAGAACACTGGCTACCATGTAGAGTTGCACATTTTGGGAAATTAAATGAAATGAGAAAAAAAGCTTTTTTTTTTTTTTTCAGATACACCGTGTCAATTTTTTAAAAGTGAGATTAAGATAAGAAACAAACTACACATGTAATTTCCACCCAGGTATTTCAAGTCTGAATAAAGAAGAAAAACGTAAACAGAAAGTGAGAGTAAGAAGAAAACCAGAAACTAATGGTAATGATGATTATAACAAAGAAATTCTATTTGGATTGATTTTCTTCTTTTTCAGCACAATTTTCAATCATAATCCATGTAAGACATATTTAAGACATTCAGTAACCTACTCTGTTGTAGGCACATTGCTTATCAATGAGATGCAAAGTTAAAAATGACTCTTTGTACTCATATTCAGTTTACATTAGTCAAAGTATTTATAAGAATGGTACTGTGCAAATCGCTGCATTGTTTAGTGTAGCACCTGAATCATACAGAAAAATACACATCTGATTTTTATCATTGGCTCCCAAAATACTTGTAATTTCCTGAGAAATGGGGTGACAGGAGCACCTTACAAAGAACTTCTAAATCCCACAGAATACTCTAGAGTGTGGAATATCTTTTATTTGAATGAAGAGACTCTTAGTTGGCTTTAGGATAGCATTATGCTGTGTGCTGGTCACCAAAAAGACCAAGTTATAAAGAGAAGCTTAACATTTTAGCTCCTTCTCATGACTCTAGGGAGCGAAGAGGATCAGGAGATCGATAATAATCACACGTGTGACTACACCATGAAGTGTACACAAAGATCCCTTAATTCCATGGTCCAAAGAGGGTCTGGCATGCTGGATGTGTTCAGAGGCTGATAGACTGACTCACCCTGCAGCACAGAGATGGATACTATGCTCTGAACCCTTTTTAACAGTCCATAGACACCTTTTCATTGAACTAGTCATTTAACTTTTTTATAAAATCCATTATAACAAAGTAGCAAATAAATATAATTTCCATAAATTCTGTGAGCCATTATAATCAAGCATTAAAAGAAGGGATTATTGGAACACCTTATCTGTATGCTAATGGAACAACAACAAAACATCCTACGGTTGTCCTTAGTGACCAATACTTAGAGTATGAAGTGATAGCAGTCCCATGGGACTGAGATTAACCTCTGAGGTCTTTGCTAATTCTGGGTAGTGTCAAACTGAAAGAAACTGTAAGACACCCAGTTTAGGTAACTGTAGATAACTAGGGGAATGCTCAGTTTAGAAAATCCACAGTGTCAGAGATGTTGTTAGTAAAGAAATGGCTTCTCCTTTCATACCTTACATGACATGATTTTAAGTAAGCATCTGATAATAATGGGAATTATGTTTAGCTCAGAATAAAATGACATCTAGAAGGGGTCATGCTATGTAAGACATGTCCTGACATTTGTTTGTACTTCTACTCACAGAGTATTTTGTTAAAAAATCAGTATGGACACAGGTTTTGATGGTTCTAGTGTAATAACAAAATGTATTGGCACATAGAAATGAAAGTTCTGGGAAAATTTTTTTCCATTTTAAATAGGTTTTCTTTTCTTTTCTTATTTATTTTCTGGAACAATCTGCCCCAGATTGTCAGGTAGTTGGTACTCTTCTAGTTAATACCATCAGAAAGAAGAAAGGACTTTGAGTTTTCCACATCTTCAAACTATAACCTACCTCAGAAATTTAGCAAGTCTAAAAATTATACCTAAAAATGGCTAAAATATCAAGATTTTTCATCAATGAAATTTGCTCTGTTTTGTTTGCAATATTTGAAAAACTGAAAATGGATGGGAAATTATAAATAGTTATATTCTAAAATGATAAGGACATAAAAATAAATATGTCAAACAGTATATAATGATAAAAAGGCAGAAATCAGATTTAATTTTGTCACTTTAATTTCTAATATGCAAATACTGGAACATATTTTGAATTATAACACTTAGAGGAAGACAGAAAGTAGCTACAATTTAGAGTTGGAAAACTTACACATACGTGCATAATTGATAGTTTCCTAATTATAATTGATAGTTTCCTAATTACATCAGTTGATGTGATTTTTTTTTTTTTTTGAGACAGGGTCTCGCTTTGTAGTCCAGGCTGGCCCTGAGCTTACTATGTAGTACAGGCAAGCCTAGAACTCAGCAATCCTCCTGTCTCTGCCTCCCGAGTGCTGGGATTACACACGTGAGCCACCACGCCCGGCACTGTAGTATGGGGTATTGATTGCTGGTGGGCGTGTGTCACCACGCCCAGCATTGCATGTGGTTACCAGGGATTGAACTCGGGACCTTGTGCTTGCGAGGCAGGCGCTGGAACCACTGAGCTAAATCTCCGGCCCTGCTGATGTGATTTTTGATGACCAAGGAAGTTCTATTTGATTAAATATTTGCACTATTTATGTTAAACTAATAACATGTATCATTATGCATGTATAACATACATATAGGATGACGACATTTATACCTGATGATTACTTCAGCAAAACATGAATTACTCTGCATCACCTACATACTCTTCTACTTCTGGCTAAAAATCAAAATTGATTTGATCACTATTATAAAATTAGTAACACAGCCAGATGTTTATTATTTTTCTTTCCTGTGCTATCCTATAAAATGAATCAGGTAATAATATTTGTGATTAACTAATTGTGGTTCAATTAAGGGTGACCCAAGGTGTCTGCTCTTACAAATGATGATTCCCTACATTTGGAAGACTTCTGAAAATTTTCAGCTATGAGCATGGAGACAAAACAATGTAATAGAACCTGTTACTCCGTTTTATATATCCTACTGGTAGAATCTTTTTCTTGTACTGATAGAATTCTCATAATTAAAATTTATTTGTATTTATGTTTAACTTACATGAATCACTGATTTAAAATTTACTGTAACATTTTAAAATTTGAGGATGTTTTAAGCACTACTTTTGGAACACTATATATTCTTTGATTAATGAGAAAAATATGCCAATAGAAAAATATGAGGACCCAGTTTGCATCTTTGTATAATAGCTTGTGAAGATTCTTAAAGATATTGCCAAAAATAGATAATTAGCTTTGCTATGAACTAAACAAGAATGAGATACAAAAGAATTTCTGAAAAAAAGTGACACTTGAAATTTAACACAAGACTTAAATGTAGTCATAATGGAGAAATTGAACCAAATTGGATGCAGGCAGCTAGGTGAATTCATTAATCAGCAAACTGAATTTGTTTTATTTAGGATGAACAGAAAATGAAATGCAGAATGGGCTAGAGAAAATAATAACGCAAGTTCACTGCCTGAGATAATTGTGTCATTATATTTTTACCTGATTTGGGGGCAATTTCATTATAATTGCAACAAAATCAAAATATCTGAGAAATTAAATGTCTTGAATTTGACATTGTATGAGAATTTATGATGTCCACTTTGACATGTACATCAGTAAAGAAAGTAAATAGGACCATAATGTGATCTCACAGTTATCCAGAACCCAACTGAAATTTACAAATGGAGAATATACTCATAATTATGGTCTTTACTAAAATATGTTTTGGAAAAATAACATCATGAATTAGTGCTAAAGGAATACTTTTATAAGGATACAAAAACAGTAGCTATGTTTTTCAAAATAATTCTGTTTCTTAGATTGTGAAGTTCATATAATTCTTATAGCAAAACTACTTTCATGATAAGGTAAATTTTAATTCATACCCTATTTCATATTTATTTTACATTCTGCTTGTTGCAGACAACAAACTGTGCTTAAGTCTTATTATTTATCAAGAACAGATTCACTATTTAAAGATTCCATGACTGAGCTTCCTTCTTTTAGGACAGAATTTTTAGATATTACTTCAGTTGTTTCCTTGAGGCAGTATCTTAGCTGACAGTCTTTCTTCCTTTTACTCTCCTCTCTGTTTCTGTCTCTCTGTCTTTCTTAGCCTCTATCTCTGTCATTCTCTCTCTTTCACTACTGGATACAGAACCATAAATGCTCACTCTTCTATCAATCTACATTGTCAATCTTTTTTTTTCTTTTTGTTTCTACTATTTTATTTTCTTTTATTATTTTATTTTATTTTATTTTATTTTACTTTATTTTATTTATTTCTTTTTCTTTTTCTTTTTGGAGACAGGGTCTCGCTTTGTAGTTCAGGCTGGCCCTGAGCTCACTATGGTGCCCAGGCAAGCCGCCCCGAGCTCAGCAATCCTCCTGTCTCTGCCTCCCGAGTGCTGGGATGACAGGCGTGAGCCACCACGTCCAGCATTGTGATATGCGGTGTTGATTGTTGGTGGACGTGTCCCCACGCCCAGCATTACATGTGGTTACCAGGGATCGAACTCAAGTCCTTGTGCTTGCGAGGCAGGCGCCGGAACCACTGAGCTAACCCTCCGGCCCTATTTTATTTTATATTTTATTTTATTTTATTTTATTTTATTTTATTTTATTTTATTTTATTTTATTTTATTTTATTTTATTTTGAGACAGATCTCACTAAGTAATCCAGGTTATCTTTGATGGCTTTGAAGTTATAATCTTGAAGTTGTAGGCTTTGAATATCTCACTTTCTATTTAATCCATAGCATTACTGTGATTTCTTCTAAATTAAAAAAGCAAGATTTAGTTTTTATTAGAACTTTAAAAAGTTCTTTTACTTCAACATTAAGAAAGACACCTTTGTCAAGGAATATAGGAAAGAGATGACACTAATTATAAATTGTCATTTTGTATAGAAATATAATATTTTATTGTGACACTGATTGGCTCTTAGGTGCTCAGTGTAACATAGAATGAAGAAATAGTGAAATCTAAATATTTACTGCATTGATGAAATTTATGTGATGGTTTGATTTGAAGAAAAAACAATAATAATAGAATAGCAGAATATATACATATAAATTTAAAAATTATAAAATCAGTGCGTCTAAGATTGAATTATAACAAAATAAGGCAATGCTAGAAATAATTTGTGTAGCACAAAATTCATTCCATGTTCAGTACAAAAATATAATATACCCAATATTACCACCTCTCTTTGACAAATAAGGTAGCTGAGGTAGAAGGAAGCAAAGAAGTTTATCAGATTTATATAGTTTAGAATTGGCAGAGCAAATAGTTCACAAAAAATATTGTAAAATTAAATAAAACAAGTTATGTTAAAATGATGTCATATGCTAAAAGAGAGTTGTAAACAGAAGAGACTTAACAGAATAGGAAGTAACAGGTCGAAAGCTGTAGCTTTCTTTTGGTTTCCAAAGTATCAGATCACTTATTAGACTAGTAATAACAAAAGGTTCTTAATCTAATCATCTTAAATTTCTGCTACCATGAATGTATTGTTCTTAAATTAGTGTTGTTTGGTACTCAGTGAACAAAAATTATTTCAAGTTATCCTTTGTAATATCAGTGTCAACTCTAGAAAGTTTTTAAAAAATTAAAAAGTATATTATGCAGCCTAAAAGAATTGCATTACTAAAGAATAATATTGGTTTTGCCTTCTCAAATATATATTTTGAATTTTAAGAAATTCATAACAATTTTAATTTCTCAATAAAATTATATAGGTATGTGTATGAACTTCACACACATATATATTTGAATGATTTAAATTAAACAAAATTTTCTTACTTTAATTCTCATAAAGTAGTTGGAATTTGAATTCTGAAAATAAGAATAAGACAGAGATTTTAAAGTTATTTGCAAGTAACTGGTATTTGAAGTCATGACAATGGAAGATTTCTTTGAGATAATATATGAAATATATAAAGGAACTTGAAGAGATAACCCTTAGGAAACACTCTAACAAGAGATATAAGTGGAAAGGTAGGGGGCAGTTCCAAGACCACAGAGACAAATGGATTGGAAATATAAGAAAAATCTATATGTTGTTCCCAAATAAAGAAGTGAGTAACTTATGCCAAATACTCAAATGTTTCAAATGTAGCAGAAAAACTAGGGAATATGGAGACTACATTGTATTGCTTGAACTTAGTAACTAGGAACTCACTGAGAGCCCTATCAAAAGATTTTCAATAGATAATCAAGTACTGATGTGGAGACAGGTATTATGTGATTGTGAGATAAGAAAGTGATGAAAGTAATTGGGCCAGATGTTCCAAAGAGTAGGACTTTGAGACAGAACAAAGATAGTTGTGCCCAACGACACCATCATTGCTGTGTAGATCTACATTTTAACAGTCTGTTATGAACTCTGGGCAAGTTTGTATCCATAATCATCATTCTAATTAAACTAACTAAAGACCAAGGACAAGAATAGAAATAATTGTTATGCAGATAATTTCTAGTTTTGTTCATACATCACTGTATATTTAAATTTCAACTAAGACATTTAAAGTTTCTGAATATTTTCTGACGAGCAAATTTCAGCTAATTATTATTAGGCTGATTATCTAATGACGCATGTTATTACATTTAGAAACATAAGCAGCAAAACGCATATTTGTTTCTTTATTTTTAATAGAATGTCCTTTGAATGGAGGAAAACATCTTTTATCAAGTTAGAATTGCTCTATAATTCTGTGCTCCAGCTTTTGGCAATAACAAAGAGAAGCACTGTGAAAACCTATGATTAGAGTAGTTTTATAAGGACAGATCATGGCAGATAATTTGAGGTTATTAGACCCCTTTCATCATTGTAATTATCATGTATTTAATGCTTTGAGAACATTTCCAAATTAATCATTAATGTCCATTTTTATAAGTCATGTCAATCTTATTATATATTTAGTTTTTTGTTTTGTTTTGTTTTGTTTTTTTAAACTCGCACAAGCTACTAAGTTGTGAAGCCTCCCTTAGGGTCTTCAGTAGCGCCATTTCCGAGGCATTCAACGCTGAAGAGTAAGTCCTTACCAGGTGCTGGGAAGTTTTAAGGCATCTCTCTACTGATGTAGTGCAAGACAATTCTGAAAAAGCTGCATGATATTTCTAAACCACCCTAGAATATTTTTAATTGAATTCTTTATTGGTACAATTTATATACATCTCAGAATCACATATAACATTGGGGAATTTGTACCAATATATGACACAAGTTAATTCTCATTTTTACCCATATCCCTACCCACCCACACCTCCTCCCCCCTTTATACATGGTCTTTTTGCTTTCTGTATCATATTTATTCCTTCCCCTCATCACATTCCCACACCAAGTTTCCTATAGAAATATTTTAAGTCTTTTCTTCCTATTTCACAAGTTCAAATGGGAATGAGAGGGGTAGAGGAAAGGAAAGTAGGGAAAGAAGCAATATGAGAAAAAGAAGGAAAAATGGAAGCGAAGTAAATAAGGAGGGGTGGGGGGTTGAAGGGAGGACAGAGGAATGAGGAAAAAAAGGAATCAAATATATCATATCCAGTTACAAATTCCCAATGATGAATGTCATCGTGACATATACCTAAAATGTACCAATAAACTTAAGGAGAGAACAAAGAATATTGTGACTCAAAATTATCAATTTTTGCTGGGTGTGGTGGCTCACGCCTGTAATCCCAGCACTGGGAGGCAGAGGCAGGAGGATTGCTGAGTTCAAGGCTTGCCTGGACTACATAGTGAGCTCAGAGCCAGCCTGAACTACATAAGCGAGACCCTGTCTCAAAAAGGAAAAAAAAAAAAAAAGGAAAAAAAATTAAAATTATCAATTTTTATGAAAAACTGAACTTCACAATGAAAGCAATTTTTAAAGGAATATAATAATCATTGGTTGGGTTATGTTATTTATACAATGTTAGTAATTAGTAATTAATTACAAATTACTTTTGACATATATACACACACACACACACACACACTCATTTATTTTAAAAGAATGACCTTGTCATAATCTCAAAATGTTTTTTTTTTTTTTTTTTTTTTTTTTTTGAGACAGGGTCTCGCTTTGTAGTTCAGGCTGGCTCTGAGCTCCCTATGTAGCCCAGGCAAGCCTCTGAACTCAGCAATCCTCCTGTCTCCGCCTCCCGAGTGCTGTGATTACAAGCGTGAGCCACCACGCCCGACATTGTATGTGGTCATTGGGGATCGAACTCAGGACCTTGAGCTTGCGAGGCAGGAGCTGGAACCACTGAGCTAACCCTCTGGCCCAAAATGTTTCTGTTTTATATCTCAAGTATATATCAGAAGTCGACATCATTTTTGTTTCTACCTGTTATAGTCCAAGTGTGGTTAGAATGTCCACTAAAGATCCACGGTGATTGAAACTTTGGTGCCCAGAGTGGCGGGTTCAGAACCTTTAGGAGGTGTGGCTTCGTGGAAATTTCCTTGGGGACACTTTTTCAAGAAGCAGTCCTTCTGCCACACCTTGAGTGTTCTGAGACTGTTATTAGAAAATGAACGAGCAAGCCTGATGCCACCCCAGCTCTCCCTGCTTCTTGGCTGCAGATCAGTGTTTGTTCCAACTGGCACTTCCACTGTTCCCGCCTGACAGTCACCAGGATGCAGCTGATGCACTCGGTGTTACCCTGAACTCTAAGACACTGAGCTAAATGAGCTCCTTCTTGTAAAATAACTTCTCAGACACTTTGTTATGCTAATGCAAAATTGTCTAACACAATTATCTGCAGGAAAAACGTAGGAACAAATACAAATTCTTACTTTTATACCTCTCCATGGGAGCACCGCAAAGGCCTTGGTATTCTTCCTAAGAACTGCCACGATTATAGTTTCTAAATTAGCATGGTCTTCAGCAGGAGTCTGCAGGCTTTCACCATGAGCCACTTGCTGCCTACCCTCTCTTTATGTAGGGGCTTAAGTTCAAGATAATTCTTTTGTTTTTGGAAAGTTAAGCTCAGAAGAACCATATTTCATGAAATAGGAAAGTTATATAAAAATCAAACTCAATATATCCATAAATGGAATGTCCTGGAAAACAGTCATACTCACTTGTTTGTGTGTTGTCTTCAGCTGTTTTTTGTTGCAATACTAGAATTGAGGAGTTGCCACAGAAATGTAGCCCACAAAGCAGGAAATACTATCAGTCCATTTACAGAGGAAGGGGTACACTGGGGGCTGGTCTGGAGCTACGCAGTCCTGTCCTTGGAGACTTACCTGAGGGAAGGACGTGAGCTAGTAAGTTAATATCATACGTGATAAACGTCAGGTAGGAAAGGTCACGTGAAACTCTTTTACTGACAGTAAAAGAGTTTCACGTGACCTCTCTTAACATTTTGTGAGATTCAATCTGTTATGCTATCAAGCTTTAAAATGCATTATATGACTGAGGAATGGTGTGGAAATAAATCTTACCCTACAGTGTGTATTTTTAGCGCATCTTATGATTTTCTTAATTATATATACACATATAATATGTTGTGAAGTTATCTCATTATTTGTAAAAATAAGGCCAATTTTCATTTCCTTTTGAAGAATTCTAATGCAAACATTTGCCCATATTTTAGCCCAATTAAATAAATGAATAAAGACATATAGGTATATACATTCTTATATATATGTATACATATATATATATATATTCCATTTTAAAATATATAAAACTCATATTGCTATATTTTAATTTTTGTTTATATCTATTGCTTCTATTAGTTTTTCTTCAGTTTTTAGTATCAGTTTTAATTATAAACCCTAATCAATATTTTTAATATATATAATTATATATAATATAATTGTGTGTATATATATATGTATATATACTATAGAAAACCTTCCATCATAATAAGATGTAGCATTTCATCCTTTCTCCCCTCCTTTAAAAATAAGTGTAGATATTGAAATCAAATACAAATTTGGAGTTGTGCTTTTTAAAATGTAAATTGGTAAAGTATATGCTGAATTTAGAATCTTGACCTCTCTTGTTATTAATTAGACTATGCACTAAGGAAGTTTGCTGATGGGAAAAAAGTATTTGTATAGATTTTGACCTAAGCATGTAGAAAATATCTTAGAGAGGCTATGCTTAGAATTACAATTATAAGGGAGTTTTCTATGTAAGTAGTAGAAATTTCATCAGGTCAGAATTTTCTTCACTGAGGTTTATTCATTTCTCATCAACTGTTGCTTAAATTAACACACTTTAAGCAGGTAGCATAAATCAAAAGCACTATTGTAACTGGTTTCACTTTTGCCTCTTTAAGTGATAGAGAATAAATAAGACATTCTCTATAACAAATGTGATGTATTAGCCATCAGGTCAAAGAAAATTTCATTATAGTACTTTTATATAAAGTTACAATATTTTTCAATTACAGAATACATATAAAAATGCTATGGTTTATACTCAAGTCTGGCTAGAGTATTATATTCCTTTTTTTTCTGCCATAAGGGGTATGATCTACGTAAACACTGCTGTATGGATTTAGGAGGGACAATAGGATGAAATCAGGAAAGCTGATTATGCTCTCATCACTATACCACATTGGCAGGAGCAAACCTTGAAAAACAAAAAGAGAATGCAACTGTCCAAAAAAATTACCTAATCACAAATAGTAGCAAAGATATCTCTGTGTGTGTGTATGTATGCACACATGTGTATATTTAAGAAGAGTATTTAGAAGCATAATATATCAAGCTCTTGTATTTGGGAAGAAACTGAGGAGAAAACTTACTTGATGTCTACTTTATTTTGACTAATTTCCCCAAGTCTAGAAAACATCAAAATCTAACAATCATTTGCAAACTGCAAATTACAGTATCTTCTATTGGTATTTCAATTATCTCTCTTAATTATGTAGAATTAGTTGAAAAAATCAAGAACATAATAATACATGTTTATGTATCTGTAGAAATGTGCAACTGTACATGTTCATATGTATTTCTGTTGTTTCATATGTACTTCTTCATGTCTTCATATGGTCAAAGGGAAAGAGTGTATATACCTGTGAGGAAGCAGATTATTTCTTTTCTAAGTGAGTCATCCATTGAAGTGAATAACAATATATTGATTTATTCTTTGAAATAAAATAAATCCAAAAAATCTAGAAAAAATACTTAATCCCACAGTTTGGAGATAGTACTATGATCTGGCAATATATTTTTTTTTCATGACAACTGATTGATCATGGAAACTTTTTTAGATCTGGTAAGATAGACACAGTATGTTTTCAGGAATAGTGATTAAATCTATGGAAGAAGACCTGAGTGATTAAATCCATGGAAGAAGACCTGAATGATAGAACCAGGCACAAGTTAAAGATGTCTATCAGATTTCTCAGGACAAGTCCTCAAGAATTTAGTGTTACAGCAAAAAGCAGTGTCTGTATTTGCTGGTGTAGTTTGTCAGGTACTCACAGGAGAATTGAGTTTCTCAGGTTAACCTTCTTAAATTTTTGAAAAAAAAATAGCAAATCCTAAAGACTGGGCTACTGGTCTTTCTGATAACAAGATATATGGAGGCCAATAACTGCATTGGTGAATTTGACCATACTGATTACAGAAGAAAATATGAGTGGAAAAATATTATAATTTGTAGGTTATGGATTAATAGCAACTGTGTGTAAAAGGTTACCATATGAATAATATTACTTAAGAAATAATGAAAGGTCTGACATTTAGGATCTGTCAACAAATCTGATGAGTCCCTTTTTTTCAGAGTCCTTGCCACATAAAGTCAAGAATCACATGTACTTCAGTATTAAACAGGTTAAGTTTTGAAGCAAAGTTTACTATGAAAATAGAGATGTTCATGAATGATTATGGATCTTGGGTCTCTGAGATATTCAGTAAGATCCTTTAAAAGATGCTTTGTTCTTTCACCCTTCTTATCAGTCTCATCAGGAGATTTCACATCATGCTTTCTTATGGGTTACAAAAGAGAAGATACAATTTGATTTTAAATACCATAAAATAAACTACAGGACATATAGAAAAAAGCCAAATTTAATCTAAAATTCTCGCTTTAATTTTAAAATTCAGACTCTTTTTATGTCCAATAGTAAATGCTTCTCACTTCCATATGCATTTACAATATAAAAACAAAAGTCAGATGAAATGATGGAAGATAAATAGTAGTATCATCCATCCCTTGAAGAAAAATCAGTTTTAACTACCACCAATGCACAATCATAGCAAAGCCTGGGGAACACAAGTAAGAGATGGAAACCGCTGTATAGGGCCTGGAAGTAGGAAATACACACTGAAGAGTGTACAGACGATAGTTTAACACTACTTGTGTTACATTTCCCCAAAGCCTGTGCAGCTCAGGGAAGAGACTGTATGGGTGAAAGATAATGAAGTGAGCATTCAGCTTCACCATGAACTCCAGGGCAAGTCCTAGCCTGTGAGTGCTGGTTCAGGTTTGGCCACTGTGGACCTAGTAATCAGGCTGCCAAAACCAGAGTAGGGTTCTTTTAAATTTTTATTTATTTATTTTTGAGACAGGATCTCACTACATAGTTCATGCTGGCCTTGAACTCAGGGTGAGCCCAGGCTAACCAGACTCCTAGCAATCTTCTTGCCCCAGCCTCCTGAGTGCTGAGATTGGAGGCATGAGTTACCATGCTTAGCAAGGCTGAAACCTTTAACCCCAAGCCTAGGTGCACCCTGTACAAATACATGGCAGGGTCACCGTAATGCTAGGCCATTTTTTGTGGCCACCACACAACCAGGCTCCATTTTAAGCCACTGTAAACCTAAACTGCAGCCCAACCCCAGGGCCCCAAGCCCCATCTCACCTCGTTCATGCAGGCACTACAGTTCTAGGCCACAGGCTGACTCCATGGTCCAGGCCAAAGGTTAGACCTTTAGTCAGCCAGCTCATTCAAACCCATGGCCCTGTTACCATTTGTACTAGATCAGAAGTCAGCTTCAGCTTCAGGATATCTGTGAAAGTAAGTAGCACTCAAATCCCTACAAATCTATGTTTTAGTATCAACTTAAGAAACAGGAGCAAATATTTATAGACAATTGTGATAGTTAAGGTGGAGATTCAATTTGATTAGCTTTGGGTTCTACTCTAGGGATTGGTGGAAAACACTAATGGTGCATCTGGACATGGCCTAGACTTAGGGCCCAGTGTATTACTTTCCTCCTCTGTTTCCTGGCCTCCAAGAATTAAACATCCTTCCTCATGAAAGCTCTTCTGCCATGATATATCTGCCTTGGAACCAGCTGAGCATGGCCTAAAGATGAACCAAATTAATCCTGTCTTTTATTAAACTATGAATGTTCGGTGTTGTATCCAGTAACAGGAATGCTGACTCATAAAACCATACATTTTATGATAGCCTAGTATACAAAATGTATTAGGAACTCAACTCAATTATCAGAATCGTTATCTAAAATCAATTAATTTAAAAGTGAGCAAAACTTGAATAAGATGGGTTTTTTCCAAAAGATACAAATATCAAAAAAATAGGAAAAGGCACCGACTAATAATTATTAGGAAAATGAAAATAAACACTGTACACATATTAAGTGGCTGTATTAAAAAGTAACAGATGAAAATAATATATTCTGGAGAAGATATGGAAAAAGAAAGTTCTTATACAGTGTTGATGAAAGTGTACATTAGAACAGGACTTACAGAAAACAGTATGGAAATTTTTCATAAAACAAAAAATAAAAAATATAAATCCCATATGATCCAGTAATCATTTAGAGTCCATCATTTATCTATCTGCCTATCTAAATTAAATCATTATGCAAAATACCACTTCCACTCCTAAGTTCCTTGAAATATTATTCACAATAGCAAAGATATAGAAGCAATCCATGAATAAATATGTAAGGCAGATCTGATATACATACAAAGTGATATAATTCAGTCTTAGTGATTAAGACTATATAATGGATGACCTAGAAGTCAGATATGTCAGTTATATATCAGATATGTGATACATATGATATATAAGATATGTGATATGGGCTGGGGATTTAGCTCAAGTGGTACCATACCTATCTTGGAAGCACAAGGGCCCGAGTTCTATCCCCAGTACCACCAAGATATGTGATATGTGATATATATATATGTGTGTGTGTGTGTGTGTGTGTGTGTGTGTGTGTATGAGATAGATGAGAACATTCATTTATATGAAGGACAAAAAAATAAACTCATACAAGAAGAGCAGAATGGTGGCTTCTATTGGGGATTACTTAATGTTACTGGAAAACCTCTACAGTAGGCTCATGTTTTATTCAGTGTATGATGCAGACCTGAGAATAAAAAAATGGAACTAAGAGAGACAGAAAACAGGGTGCCAGGATGATCAATGCCAAATGAAAAAAATGCTGGTCACACAAGCCATTGATTTTTATTGGTGATCAATTGGGGTAAAGGCTATATATGTGCAAAGGCAGAACTACATAGGTAGATGTGGAGTTGTGCAGTTTGTTTGGAAATTAATGTAACAAAGGCTTGAAAAAGACAAGACAAAGCGTTATTGATTTAGGAACAGAACAGACAAAAATATTTGGTTATAATTAGAACATTGTCCTTCTATTTAAGAAAGTTTAAACTGTAAGAATGGAAAGTTGGTGGTGGGGAATTAGTTTGATGTCAGTGTATAGGTTTTGCCCAGACTAATTTCTGTAAAAAAGCCAGTTGTGGGATTAGCCCTTTCCAGCCTACAGTGTTTTTGGTCTACTTGAACAAAGTCAATATTTCCATCTCCCACAGACTGCAAGGGAGTTTGGGCTGAAAAAATTGAGGAAGTGTTGGTTAAAGAATATGAAGCTTAGACAAAAAACAAATACATTCTCAAAATATTAGAAATGATATTATGAATACAGGCAATAATACTATCCTGAATATTCAAGATTTGCTAAAGAAATATATCTTAAAATGTCTTAGCAACACACACACACACACAAGTTAATTATGTGAGGATGAGGTGATAGACATAAAAAGTATAACAGCAGTGTCTGGAGAAAATTAGTTACATGTATGTGTGAAAATATCAAAATAATAGCCACCATTTTGAATAACTAATCTACACTAATAATATTTAAAGCTATTTATATTCCATATCCTTGGAGTAAATAATTATTGATAATGTTAGAATTTCTAAAATATTAAGCAAATTATTTGACAGGTTTTTCCTACTATTCTCAAATTTATAAATGTAATAGATGAAGATTTATTTTTAAAATTAAAATTTCAGTATTTGTATAGAAAATGGGACTGACAGAAGTGAGGACTTGGTATATTTTTCAATTTATTTATATTTATCAAGGAGGAATATTCAACAATTTCAGAAAGTGAATTTTATCTAGTTTTTATTTTTCTTTTGATTGCAATGAAAATAAAACCATGTTTTAATTAACTACATGGTTTAAAACTGTTGTACTAGAATAAAATGCAAAGTAGAATATCTTAACTATAAACATGTTCTACCAAATATCAACATCAGTAATGAACTAAAGGCATGAAACACTGTGATTCTAGCACAGAGGTAGATTGATAATTGAAGCCTATTTTGATGTCAGAAAACAGTTACAAACCATATGAATAATCTTAAATTATTAATTCAAATCAGGGCAGGACTGACTTCACAGATCTGTAAGTAGTGTTATGAAAGTAGGAAATAAAATTTAATAAATTGGAAAATATGGTATTTACACAGTGTGTCTGATTAATTTCACTTATGAGTATGGCCTCAGTGTGCATCCATTTAGCTATAAATGTCTCTAAAAGAGGCACAAAATGTATAATGGGTATTGTGAAATAAATAGAGAATTTTCAAAAGGGGAAAGGAATGGAGGAAGGGGACAAGGAAATGCAAAGCAAAAAGAAGAAAATATTTGAACTTAAAAAGGAAAAAATAGAAACAAAGCTTATGTGTATTTGGGGGAAGTGGGGCTAAAGGAAAGACAGCGAATAGAAAAAAATAAGAATCAAATGTATCCGTCACGTACAGGTTCAAATCTCAGTGATGAATGTGAAAATAATGTCTACTTAAGACATACAAATAAACTCAAAAATAAATAGGCATATAAATTTAAAATAATGTCACACTATACATCAATATAATATTCTGAAAGTTTAAAACTAGTTATAATGAATTTCTTTTTGATCTCGTATTCCAAAAAGCCTTTAAAATAGCACAATGAAAATTTCAAAATATTTTACAGGGATGCTGAGATGCTACAAATAATTTAA
This sequence comes from Thryonomys swinderianus, assembly GCA_004025085.1. Taxonomy (NCBI): domain Eukaryota; kingdom Metazoa; phylum Chordata; class Mammalia; order Rodentia; family Thryonomyidae; genus Thryonomys; species Thryonomys swinderianus. The sequence continues at coordinate 16,957 of PVIC010002998.1, forward strand.
AATATCAAATATTAGCAAAGTAGCTAGTGGAAAAGTAAATGAGAATAATTGTATTATACAGTTGCATTAAAAGTTTAGTTATCATTCAAGACAAATATATAACAAATAGTCAAGGAACAAAAATGAACATTGAAAGTATGACACAACTTTCCATAAAAAATCTGAAAAACAATGTTTATCCTCCTTAGAAATCTAAAATAATATAGCAATGTTTTGCTGTTTATGAAAATTTGATTATTCTTCTAGTATTTTTCACATGGAAATCTGAATCTTGAAGTTTTAACAGTTTTATAATTATTTGCTAAGTATTTACAGTTTTCCCTTCTAAAATTGTAATACAAAAGAAAGTAATAGGAGATCAAAGGTTTGTCTTTAAGAATGCCAAAATGTTCACTAAGCTATGTTCCTTTAACACATTACATGATTCTGCACAAAAGCTAATGATCCTGCTGAAGAAAACACCTTTAATTTTCTGTGAAGACAAGGCTTAAATTTTATTATTCAACCAAAAGTATGGAATTTTTTAAAATGAATGGTTATATAGGTCTCTTTTTGTCATAATAATATAGGCAGAATTTTACTTTGTTAACTTTAAAAAAGACTTTAATATGTCTACATTCCAGGAAAATGTTTTAATGCATGTGGAGATTTCAGTGTCTTATTTAATTGGGTCTTTCTGGTTACAGTTAATACAACTATGTCTGCACTTCAGTTTTACAAATAGAATTTGAAATACCCCATTCAGAAAGATGAGTGGACAAGACAGACATTAAATCCAGACACCTCTATAAGATAAAATGTGGCAGCATCTTGATTGTTTTTATACCAGTACCATGCTCCCTGTCTTCATACCGAGTACGTAAAAACACAATTGTTTTCCTCTGTTGTCCGCACTCTCACATATGGCCTCTATCAGCACCACCACCAGTTAGTTTCTAACTTCTCCCGTTAGAAACTGGCACCAGGTTTTCTTTTCTTTTTTTTTTTTTTTTTTTGAAACAGGGTCTCGCTTTGTAGTTCAGGCTGGCTCTGAGCTCACTATGGAGCCCAGGCAAGCCTCGAACTCAGCAATCCTCCTGTCTCTGCCTCCTGAGTGCTGGGATGACAGGCATGAGCCACCACGCCCGGCAGGCACCAGGTTTTCTACCTCATCATGTTTATGATGATAGCTTCATGTTGTGCACATTTCTAATGAACCTTCTTTCACTTTACTGGTGTCCTGTCCCAGCAACAGTGAATTTTGATATCATCAGCATTATTTCATCTCTGAAATTAGATGAGTTTCTCCTTTCAGTAAGACATTCTATATTGCCTTCTCTTCTTTATTGCCCTGATACATCTGTTTAAGTATCTTTCCTTACCTGTATCCATCTTAATTTCCTTCCATATCAGCTTTTAATTATGTACTAAGGGCCCTTCGTGTGTACCTAACTTTATATTACTGCAAGATTGAATTTGGCTTCTCCACACCTAGACTAAGTTGTCAAATGGAAACGAAGAGAATTATGTGAGATATTGGTGTATTGCCAAATATGTTTGTTTGTTTGTTTGTTTTGGAGACAGGGTCTCACTTTGTAGTTCAGGCTGGCCCTGAGCTCACTATGTAGCCCAGGCAAGCCTCGAACTCAGCAATCCTTCTGCCTCTGCCTTGCAAGTGCTGGGATTACAGGCGTGAGCCACCACGCCCGGCACTGTGCTATGTGGTATTGATTGCTGGTGGGCGTGAGTCACCACACCCAATTTTGTTGTATGTGGTTACTGGGGATTGAACTCAGGACCTTGTGCTTGTAAGGTTGGCACTGAGCTAAATCTCTGGGCCGCCAAATATGTTTTTAATTGAAGCTGTCATGAACCAATTCTGATTTAAACAGTAAAATTATGCATTTGTAATAAGGCTGGCTCCACTTATCATAACTCAAAACTATCATTAGTGACAAAACATTCATTTAATGTAATTAACCTACTGAACATCATACCTTACCAGGCATGTCCAACCTGAGGTTCATAGGCTTGCCCTCTTTTCTTTGATGATGTAATGAAAGATATTTTAAAAGAAAGGAAGTTTTATTAGTATGTATTAACTATATTATGTATTTTATAAGCAACCCAAACCAGCTTACCTTCTTTCAATGTGACCAAGACAAAGCAAAATCTTGAGCAGTCCTGCTACAGTCTGGTTGTTTTCCTTATCCTCGTGTATAGCTGACTAGGAGATGCAGCTTTTCAGTGCTTTGTATCATCAATACAGAGTACAATGGATCCTCCAGTTATAACTGGTCTGACATATGAGCTACTTAGGTTACAACTGGAATTTTAGTTTTTACTTATGAACAAAGTCTTATTTATGATCCAAATTCTGACTGCTTGTGTGTTCAGGTGGTTTCAGACACAGATTTAACTCTTAAAGAGTTCTGGAAGGTACACGACGGCATCCTTTCCTGTGTGGGGTTAACTGAGAAATCCTGGGCCAGAGTCTCTCTAAAGACCCTGAGACCTGCATGTATACAGGAGAATTGAAGGCTGGGTAGAGAAGCCTGAGCCCTCAACTGAACAGCATGAGTTATGATCAGGATTCAGGAATTAACTGAGTTTGCAAGTCAAGGGTCCACTGTATTCTACCATATTTTGCTAGTCCTGGAAAAGACTTCAATTTGAAACTGAGATAAAATTTGTACTGACTGTATCGTAGCAAAATGGAAAAATCTTAAATCAAACCACTGTGAGTTGAAGCTTATCTATACAAGAAGATATTGAGTGGCTCCCAATCACTAAGAATTCCTGACCAGTGAAAGTTGCTCTGAGATGCACTGTAGAACCAGGCTCATGAAGACACAACTACTTCTGCTGGTCAGATCTGGCGTCAAGTGCTATCAGCACAGTGATGAGAAGCCCTGAACCACACTGTTAAAACTCACGTCATCATCATTTTTGCAAAGTGGGTGTTACTAATAGATTTTTTAGAACAATGTTAAACTAGAAATTCTGAATCATCAAAAAGATGTGGCTCAAGTTCCAATAAACATTCCTTTTGACTTTAGCCTTCAAGAAAGTGAGCTTTGCCTTCAAGTCTGCTCTCTCACTAAGAGAAGTCATCTTGGTGACCCTGGGCCAGGCTATCACATTTTATATCTCTATGCCTTTACAAATGTTGTTTCTTCTGGCTAGGAATTCACTCCTGCTCATTTCTCTTGTGAACTGTCATATTCAACACCCACCCCATCTATATTGTTTCATCATATGCATCATAATAAGAAGTGTTATTTATTTCTAACTGGATATTTATAGATTTCTGCTGTAGAAATAATTACATTAAATTTTAAGTCTTGCCTACTGTGGGAGCTACTAGGATGACTGGGGGTTAGCATAGTGCCTAGTGCTGCTAAAATTTTATTGAATGAATTTAGTCATCTTTGCTCTGGTGGTTGGGCATGTTAGCAGTCTACACTGCAAGTTTCAGGACTGACTATATTCAAGCGGTGTTTTTTGTGGGGACGAGTGATGTAGAGATTTTATATGCATAAACAGTGTGGCAGGAACTATAATTGGGCACTATTTGTTATTAGGTAATTTGTGCCTACTGAGAAAAACTAGGCAGCAATCTGGGGAACAAATGAGATGCACTATACTTTTAATAAGAGGGAAATCTCATAAAGATAAGCTTTCTGGTTTAATTATTTCAAGTACAAGCTACTTTGCTGAAGAAAGTCAAAAAGTTACAGCATCAGGAGAGCTGTTTGTAGGTCACCACTTGCCAGGGCTTAGGCACTTATAAGTCATTTGGAACAGTCATTGTCATGTGATATGTGGTCCCTAAAACAAGTGGAATAGCAGGAGAAAAAGGATTGGTAGGCTACACTTACAGAGTATCTCATTCAAGAACTATTCTGTATGATCTGATCATTAATGCCTCAATGTCCTTAGCTCTAGAGGAAAAGGAAGGAGGGAGAGAATATTAAGGTTGACATTTCTTATTAACAGCTGCATTATAACTTATAAATTATAAAGGTTTTTTATCATTATTTTTTCTTGGTGGAGTGTTACTGTCAGAAAAAGGCATCTGACAAAAATTGTCATGACCTTTGGAACTATTGTTATCTTCCTTCTTTTTCTTTTTTTTTGAGTGGTACTTTTAAAATTTAATCTTTATTGGTACATTATATATACACATCATGATCACACACAATATTGAGAATTCGAACAAGAATATGACACAGTTTAATTCTTATTTTTCTCATTCCCCTACCCACTGTACAACCTGCCACCCCCTAAATACATAAGCTTTATTTTCCTTTTTTTATTATCATCATATTTTTTCTTCCCCTTGTTCTAGCAAACATGTACATAGATTTTCTAACTTGCTCCAAAGCTATGTTAATGCTTGAGCCTAAAAAATGCACTCTTCTGCACATTGAAATACTTGCTAATTTTTCTCCCTGTGATCCAGAACTCCAAGGTGTCGGACTTTCTGACACGGTGCAATGACTAATGCGTTACACAAACTGCTGACAGACGTAGTTCCAGCCTTCAAAGTGTAGTGGTCAGTGCCAGCTGCGGATGTGTCTGTATTTCCCAGATTCTGTATTAGTAGCTGCTGAGTCATCACCTTACTCACACTTAATGAGACGCACTTGTCATGAGATCCTTTAGCCGATTCTTTCAATTTCTTACACAATCTGGTTAGGTTCAGGTCAGCAGGTACTAGGTGTTCGTCACCCCAGAACATGAAGACCCAGTCATTTATCTTTCCATGTGGAGACTTACATCCCTCCCCTAAAATAACAAAATGACCTGTCCAAATAAACGCTTCACACTGATTTAGACACTGATATCACTTTGATTACATAAGAATAAAATTAATCCTTTAGTATTGAGCTATTTCTAGTTCTTTCACAAAATTTTTAGAAACATCATTCAATGTTGTATTCTATTCATTTAAAAATCTATGTACCATTTTGGAAATACAATTGAATTCATTTAAAATGTTTTATCATGATTTTTGTACTATGGACTCCGATCACAATTTATCTTCTCAGAAAGCTAATTGATGTCCTTGTATGCCCAAAATGTCCTTGGAACTTAGTATACATTTCAACATGCGTTAGTTGTGTGGCTTTGAGGGAAGTTAAATTTCTGTGTTTTAGTTTTCATATCAAGATAGAAAAGAAAATTATAATGTCTACTTCATGGAACTAATGTGATAATTAAATTTATTAATCCTTGAGAATAACAAAAGATAAATGATTTAACTTTTTAATATCATCACTGTCATTATTGTTTATTTATATCTTCATGAAACTTAATAATATGTTCTGGGCATTATTTTTATCCTAATTCTTGAGCAAAGTAAAATATGCTCAAAGCCTTTAGTATACTTTTCTGTGATCAAGACTTTAAATTACAAATTGTTTTGTTCTAGAAACTATATAAATCAAGGACATCAATTATAAAGACTTACTACAAATAGCTTAATTTTCAACTTTATTAGTATCAACACCAGTTATCTGATAAAACATACAAAGAGAGGAGGATTTTCAATTCTTTTTCTGAACTATTAATACCACTAAAGATTCACTCCACTATCCTCACTAATATAATAAATGAGGAAGTGTTAATGGAAATGAAATCTCACCACAGTCTTTCCTCAGGGTTACCCTGAAGCAGCTCCTGCTCAGGGAAAAAAATCAGATAATAATGAAAACAGTTATTATGTAATTGACACAAGCATTAGCAAGGTTGAAGACAGAGAGATAGAGCTCAGCAAGGAGAAATACACTGCAATGTGGAGAAGGAAAGTTAACTACAGAAAAATATCAGAACTTGGACTTGGAATTTTCCAGAGTTGTGATACTTTTGCATAGACAGCTTCTGTAAGAAGTACATAAGTAATGGCATATTGCTCACTCAAGTTTGGTCTCTTAACGTGTACTTCCAGTTCACACAACAGGTGCTGAATGATTTTTTTTTGTTTTAATCAGAGTATTAAATCTTTTCCCAGCTTGAGCAGGATGCAGAGAGATGCTTGGAACACTGCTAGCTAGTCTATAAACTTGGTAAAACCTTAGATTGACTCAGGCTTTCTTTCAACTCTTGTATTTTCTCTCCTAACATTTTAGATGACACATGGAAACCACTGAAAAACAGACTGTCCCACACATGTGTTGGGATGACAGAAAAGACCTTTGGAATGGTAGTGGCAAGCATGATGGGTATTAAGACAAACAAACTTTAAAAGCTATAAGGCAATACTCATACATAAAGTTTAAAAATTAGGGTACAGCTTGCTGAATTATCATATAATTAATGCATCTGTACTTCTTTAACCAATTATGATATTAAACATCACAATCAAACCCTCTTAGGAATTCTTTTAATTATCAGGATTCCTAACTATCTGTTAGTGTTATATGCTTTTGAGCTATAAATAGATTCATACAGAATCTATTTTTGTCTGGTTTATTTTAATTTACTTTCTATTTGTGAGACTTATCATGGTATGTTCATTAGAAATATTTAAAAATTACTGCACAGTATTGTGCTGATGAGGATTTCATTTATTCCCAATTTAAGTCTATTGTTGGAAATTGTCCTGCTGAGAACATTTTTAACATGTCTTCTAGTAAGTATAGGTACACATTTTTATTGATTATGGGTATATAAGTGTGAAATTACTTAATATGTATGTATAAATTACTTTATGTATATGTACATTACTGAATGTGTATTTATATTACTGAATATTTATTTATATATAAATATACATATTTATCATTTATAGGTAGATATTTTTCCCATATGGGAAATATTTCTGAGCACTTGTCCAAAGAATGTGCCTCAATTTGTGTTCTAACCAGCAATGTATCATGATTCCAGCTCATTAAAGTTTGTGTGTAGATATCCCTCCCCTTCAGAGTCTCTTGCAGTCATGGGTGGAGGTTTTTCAGAAGTGGCTGGATCAGAATGTGTAACACTAGGATTGATTCATGGTGAAATGCTAGAATCAAGGGCACTGGAATTCAGGGTATGAGTCCTACCTGCATTAAATGGTCTGCGTAGGATAAGAGGGATAGAAAAAGCTGTGGCCAATCATTGTTGCTTTCCCACCTTCTGTCTGGGCATGAACTGTTTCTCCTCTCTAATGCTTGTTTGCTGCCTCCTTTATCTTGGACTAGCTGATTATGGAACAAAAACCTTTACACACTCTGTACGAAATAAACCTTTCCTTCATTTACTTGTGGATGCTGGGTATTTAGTCTCAGCAACAAGAAAAGCAACTAAGACAGAATTAGGTGCCAGAAGCGGAGTTGTTGCTCGAAGGATACCCAGTCATGTGGTTTAGGAACTTTTGGGAATTGCTTGTTAGAAGAGCTTGGAAAAAGTAGAATTGAAACAGCTGAAAAAACGGAGTTGGAACACCTTAGATAGTATTGATGGGAGACTGTGGTCAGAATGCAGAACACCAGAATGCTGACGGAAATGCTGCTGGTAAAAATCCCGATTAGGAGGTTTCTGGTGGGAAGGACTACTTTGATGGTCGGGACTCCTGACAACATATACTATGCCTTGGCAGGAAGTTTTTTCTGCATTTTGCTCATATTTGTAAACTTTTCTGAGATTGAGATTAAGGGCAATCATTAATTAATCAGGAAACAAAGAGATGAATTGCAAGGTGAAGGCAAAGATTGAGTTCCTCCACAGAAACAGACGAAGATCCATCCTTCTTCATTTATAATATCTGGCATTGGGTGGATCGTGCCTACTTTAGTGGGTGAAATTACTTAGTCAATTTAGTTGAGGTTCTTTACTCAAATTGACATAACCCATCAACTATCACAAACTGGTATTTGTGGACAATGTGAGCCAGAAATTTAGAATAACTTTTTAACAACCTCAGTGGATACATAATCTTTACAGTGCTATTTATGAGAAAGACCATCATTTTTTCTTTAACTCTACCTTCGTATCTCTCAACCATTGTTTTATGTTTTCCATTCTCATATTTTAAAGTTTATTCAAATATTATTTATTAATTGCTAACTACGTGCCTGTGTAGTCATTCCTCTAGGTACTGACAACAAATTAAAATTTAGCAATCTGTATCCTTGTGGAAATTGCATATTCATGGATAAGACAGAAAAAGTAATGGAAATATAATATGCCATATGATGATATGTGCTATGTAGGAAAAAAGTAATGTAAGAAGAAAGCTTTCAGATGTTAGTAGATTTCAGCAAGTAGATTTCTATACTAAATAAGGTGCTCTGGGAAGTCTACCCAGAGAAGCAAATTCAGAGCAAAGTCCTAAGCAATGTGAAGAGATGAACTATTCACATTCATGGGGATGGAGAGTTTCAGACAGAGAAAGCAGAAAGAACATTCCTGTCCCTGAAGTGAAAGTACGCACTGTTATGTTCTAGTGTGCTGAATTTTGCTGCCCTAAAATATATGCACTCATTTCATGTCCTCAAACTAAGACTGTGACCTTGTTTGGAAGAAGAGTCTTTTGTAGATATTTTCCAGTATCTTCACATGATGCATTTTGGATTATTCAATGGGATGTAATTGAAAGTGTTCCTATAAACACACAGCGAGGCTTGGCATAGAAATGTAGAAGAGGAAACTGCGTAAAGATAATGAATGCACCACAAACTGCAGAACAATGGAAACTAGTGGAGCTGGAAGAAGCAAAGTGAGGACTCTACTTCAGACTCTTGTGACTTTCATCCGACACTGTGATTTTAGGCCTCTGGCCTCCAGAAGTATGGACAAATAAACATCTATGCTTAAAACCACTAAGTTTGTAGCAATTTCTGTAGTACCCTTAAGAAAGAATTATGTATGGGATATTTGAAGAAGAACCCAAAATCTCTCTGTGTGTGGTGGTGGGGGGGGTAAGACCTAGGGGATGCAATAGGATATCTGGTTAGAAAGATAATAAGGAGACAGACAGGTAGAGACGTTGAGCTGCTACTGAGAATGGCTTTTACTGCAATTGGGTTGAGATGTCTGTTTGCATTAGGAATTCTCCTGTGTGAGGAATAAGGAGCCTGGCCCATTTCCTTGGCTTATTTCCAGCTCCCATGAGTTTATAAAATCCTCTTAAGCATGTGCCATCCACCTATTCTTGCTCCATTTTCCTTAGCTTACTTCTGAATCTTTTGTTCTTCTATTATTCTACCTGTAATTTTAGAAGTTCTTTTTTTTTATCATTCCTTGTCCTGGCTAAAGTTTGAACTTCTGTCAAACTCCATAGAGATATTTAAGTATCCCAGTTCAATCTCAAAAGTTTTCTGAGACATCTCATAATTTTTCAATTTTGATATCAGTAGCAAGCTGATTTGCAATAGCATCTCTGAGCTTCAGTGCTATTTCACAGTCTATAATAAGATCAAGTTATTCTAATTTGAAATATAATACTAGATTCATGGTTTCCCCACAGCAAGATGGTACCATCTGGCACACTATTAGTGCAAGACACTGAGGTTTTATGCAACATGGTGATGATTCTAATATACAGAAGTTTTGATCCAAAAGCTGACATGTGAGTATGATTACATTGTCAATTTACTATTACTCATTAGAATAATAGGAAAATATTAAATCTTTTCACAGATGCAAATAATACTACAAGATGAGTATTGTTTTCAAAATGAGAATAATTTATACCACATCTAGACTTAAATGAAATCCCCAGGGAAACTGTGTCCAGATAAGGCAGTTCTGAAAAATATTCTCTGCATAATTAATATGAGTAGTTATGTTATCAACAGTGATCCAACATGATTGAATAGAGGAGGAGCCATGTTGAACATACTCAGAGAAAGTCAACTAAAAACACAGGTAATCATAAGAAAGGGAAGGTCACATAACCTAATGTCAAAATCAATTAGAAAGAAGAGATTTGTAGACCAAAAACAAGCAAACAAAACCCCATAGGAATAAGAATTTATAAAAAAGCCAAACAATCCACAAGTCTGTCTCTACGCATATGCAGATCAGTAACTGCCATTCCAGGAAATTTCCAAAAAGAAGATGGAAGCCCAGTGGCACTGGGGGAATCCAAGCACACGGGATAGGCTCGTGGATGGCAGCCTGCCAGCATAGTTTCCCATCGCACGTGGGAGCAAGGGGAGAGGAAACTGCACCCTCCACCAGTTTCTTCGCAGACTATGAGAGGGTAAAAACCAACTTCAGACGGAGCTGGGAAAGATCAAGGACAAATCAAGTGGGCGTAAGCTGAGTCCTTCAGGAAGAAACACGCCAGTGCAACAGAAAAGTTCATCTCGCATCTACCTGGAGCCTCCGTAGACATATGGAGAGGGGTCTCGGTGCCGGAGAAGGCAGTGAGCCCAACCGCAGGGCCGTCTCCACCTGCTCCCAGTGGTGCGAGAGAGGTGAGCAAAGCGCAAAGGAGGAGGCTGTGCAGAAGGTGGGAGGGGCCGAACGAACGCTGGTCTCAGACCAGCCCTAGGCTGTCTTTGACTATGGGTTAATGGTGTTGAAAACCCACTCTAACTAGGTGAGCTACAGCCAAAGAGACATACAGGGCAAGAAGAGTACGTGGGTGGGGCACTCAGGGGCAGCCACAGAGTTGCTGGCTGAAGTCTAAAGCCTCTGACCCCAGAGGCCGAGGTACCACGAGTGTGTGGAGCCGTAAGAGCCGAGTTGGTGCCTGCAGGCCCTACTCCAGACTGGCTGGGAGTGACTCTCGTCCAGTACAAATGTGGACAGAGTCAGGTCAGATTTCAGCGGCACAGCTTTGAGTCCTGGGGGGAGACACTACCCCACAACTGAGGATGCCAGAAGTTAGTCTGCAGGCTTTTGGTTAGAGAAATTTCATCTTTTTTTTTAATTATTATTGCTTAGGTTTTTATTTCTGTTGTTTGTTTTGATATGTTCATTGTTTACCACCCCCTTTTCTCAACTGTCCTTCTTGATTTTTTGGATTTTTCGCCTGTGAATGAGTGAACATCATTCCTAGTTTTTCTGGTTTCTTTTTGATCTCTTTTGCTCCCTCCTTCATTCTTTCTCTTCTGTCTTCTTCCATGTCCAAAAGCTTGATTCACTTTCTTTGACCTTCAACCTCATTTCTAATTTCCTTCTCTTCATTGATTTCTTTATTTCCCCCTATTCCCCCTAATACTACTCCCCTAAAAGGCAAACACTGTACCACAGAGAATACAGATTTCTACAAATTTATTGTATATTTATAGATCCTGCTCCTATGGTTAATGATACCAAATTAATAATTGCCACAGCCTGTCAGTTTCTGTGCTGTGCTTGATGCTGTTGTTACTGTCATCACACTACTTTAGACAGAGTGTCATACCTGTTGTGTGACATTAATAATTGTTAGGGGCTCATGATCAGTACCACATCCCAGCACTCAAATAGACAACAATTTTCTGTCCGTAACAAAGTGGAAGAGTAGGATCTCAGGACAGGCTGAAAGGTCACGAACCAGCTCCAATTAGAAGCTATCTCTGAAGAAGGCATTTCATATAGAGGCCAAGGTGCTAGTGATAATGCTACTTACCAAAGACAATTTACAATCACTAACAAAGAAAGCAATTAAAAAAATAAGAAATAACAAGATACAGAAGTAAGATGCAGCATGTACCCTCCAGCCCATCGAGGGCAAGTCTAGAAGAAAATGAGGCAGTGGAAACTGGAAATACCCACTTGAATTTTCTAAAATGGTAGCAGTAGTAGTAACAAAAAAAAACTGAATGAGGCTATAAAAATCATACTACAGTTAGTGTCCTAAGTAATAAAAGAGATTTTGATAATAATGAAGGATCAATTAGGAACTTTAGAGTGGATACAAATAAAAAAAATAAAGGAACTCAGGAAAATGATGGAAACCCAAAACAGGGAAAAAACGAAGTCCATGAAACAGATTGAGCAGATATTTAGGAGATTCCAAAGTATTATTTTTCAGGTATTGGGGATTGAACTCAGGACCTTGTTGTGAGTCAGGCACAGAATCACTGAGCTATATCCCTGGCCCTGAGATTTCAAATTCTATTGAAAGAATATGCAGCAGAATAGAATAACATGAGGACAGAATAACAGATCTAGAAGAAGAGATTGCAGTCAGTTAGAGTCATAAAAAGAAGGATTTCTTAAAAATAGCAAAGACTGGGTCGGAGGGTTAGCTCAGTGGTTCTGGCGTCTGCCTTGCAAGCGCAAGGACCTGAGTTCGATCCCCGGTAACCACATATAATGCTGGGCGTGGTGGCTCACGCCTGTAATCCCAGCACTCAGGAGGCAGAGACGGGAGGATTTCTGAGTTCGCAGCAGCTTGCCTGGGCACCATAGTGAGCTCAGGGCCAGCCTGAACTACAAAGTGAGACCCTGTCTCCAAAAACCAAAAAAAAAAAAAAAAAAAAAAAAAAGCAAAGACTATGAAAAATCCAACAGCTCTAAGTTAATGCAAAGAAGAACAACATAAGATTGACTGGAATCAGTGAAAAAGAAGGCTGCACAAATGACATGGAAAAATAAAAGCCTGCTCACAGAAAAAAAATGGCAGAGAACTCTCCAAATATGAGAAAAGAATTTGATATACAAATGAGTGAGGCATGTAAAACTCTAATTAGTTGTGAAAACAAAACAAAACAAAAAAAAACATAAAAAAAACTCCACAAAAGCATATAAAAGCCAGGAGTCCAGTAATGTAGCGGGACAGAATGTTAAAAACTGTCAGGCAAAAGAATCACCTAGAAAGGAAAGCCCATCAAAATCCCAGCCAACATTTTAGCACTTACCCTCAACTCAAAGAGAGCTTGGAGTGCAGTTTTTCAAGCCCTAAAAGAAAACAACCTCCAACCCAGATTGAAACATCCAGAAATTAGCTTTCAAAACTGATGTCAAAATAAGATGCCTCAGTTAAAAAAAAAAAAAAAAAACCTGAGGAAATTTGTGACCATAAACCCAGCACTATAAAAGATTCTGAAGGATATTCCAGATCAAGAAGATTAAAAATGCATGAGCACCAGGAGAATCCACCAAATAAGACAAGCAACTAATCAGAGGGGAAAGAAAGGGAACCAGCAGCAGGAAAATAATACAACAAGGAAAAAACAACACATAACTATTATAACTGTTAATAACTATTAATGTAAATGATCTCAGTTCACCAAACAAAACAGACTAAAAGAATGGATTAAAACATATTATCCACAAAATGCTGCATACATGAAACACTTTTAACTCATACGGGAATTCATACTGAATGTCAAAGAAAAGTAAACAATACTTCATGGAATAGGGCCTCAAAAAAGCTAATGTAGTGTAGGAAATTTAGCTCAGTGGTTCCAGCATCTGTCTGGCAAGCGCAAACTCCTGAGTTTGATCCATGGTAACCACACACCACACGGGTGTGGTGAATCATGCCTGTAATTCCAACACTTGAGAAGCAGAGGCAGGAGGATTGCTGAGTTCAAGGCTTGACTAGGCTACATAGTGAGCTTAGGACTAGCCTGAACTACAAAATGAGACCCTGTATCAATTAGAAAAAGAAAAACAGTTAATGTAGCTGTTCTATGTGCAAAAAAAAAAAAAAATGAATGTTACTATGTTCTTATTCAATGGAGCCTCACATATGAAGAGATAACAATCATAAATAAATATTCACCAAGTACCAACACACTCAACTGTACAAAACAAATATTAAGCAACATGAAAAATCAAATATATACTAATACAATTGTAATAGGGGACCTTGGTACCCCATTGTCAAAAATAGACAGATTGGGGTCAGTGGTATAGTTAATAAGCACAGCACCTGCTGGGCAAGTGCGAGTCCTACATTTGATCCCTGGGGTGAAAATTAAATAAATAAACAAACCAAAGAAAAAGAAATCAACAAAGAACTCTGAGAACCGAATGAAACTTGTGAAGAATGTGGATTTTTTCTTTATTGAGTCTATTGGTACATTTTAGATATTCATTATACCATTCATCACGTGCACTGCTGGATTCTATAGGAAATTTAGAGAAGAACTAATACTATTATTCCTCAAACTATTTAATAAAATTGGAAGAGGAGCAATACTGCCAAACTCATTCCTGGAAGGAAGCATTATCCTGTTGTCAAGACCACAAAAGGATCCAATCAGAACAGACAACTACCAGCCAATCTCCCCAATGAGCACAGATTTAAAAGTTATCCATAAGATATTGGCAAAGAGAATGCAGCAAATTATGAAGAACATTATGCAAAATAACCAAGTAGGACTCATCCCAGAGTTTAAGGGATGGTTCAAAATATACACATTGATAAATGTAATAAACCTTATCAACAGAATCAAGGACAAAGTGTACATGGTCATATCAAAAGACTCATAAAAAAGCTCTGACATTTTATAGAAAAGCCACATATTTATCCAGTCTCAAACTGATGTACACTTGGCTTGTTTCCAATATTTAGCTACCACAAGCTGAGCTGCTATGAACATAGGTTGACATAAATTGCTGTGATATGAATCATTTAATTCTTTTCTGTATATGCCCAGCAGGGGAATAGCAAGGTCAAATGGAACCTCTAAGGAGGAGTCTCCACAGTGGTTGTAACAGTCTACATTCCCACCAACAGTGGACGAGGGTTCCTTTTTCTCCACAACCTCACCAGCATTTGTTGCTAGATGATTTTGGGATAGCAGCCATTGTTTTTGGAGTGAGATGAAATCTCAGAGTTATTTTCATCTGCATCTCTTGAATGACTAGTGATGTTGAGCATTTCGTCATATGCTTCTTAGCTGCTTTTACTTCTTCCTCTGAAAAGTGTCTGTTCATTTCAGATGCTCCCTCCCTTGAGACGGTCTCACTTTGTATTTCAGGCTGGTCTTGAGCTCACTATGTAGCCCAGGCTAGCCTTGAACTCAGAGGAATCCTCCTGCCTCTGCCTCCTGAGTGCTGGTATTACAGGCATGAGCCACCATGCTCAGCATTGTGGTGTATAGTACTGATTGCTGGTGGATGTGAATCACCACACCTGACATTGTGGTATATCATTACCTGCAATCGAATTTTGGACCTTGTTGCTTGTATGGCAGATGCCAGAACCACAGGGCTAAATCTCTAGGCCACAGATGTCCACTTTGGAGTTCATTCTTTAAATTTGGGGGTTATTTTTAAAATTTGTTATATATTCTGGATAGTAGCCCTTTTCCTGAGAAACAGCTGGTAAAGATTCTTTCCTATTTTGTTGGTTATCTTTTTGCTCAGCTGGTGGTTTCCTTTGTTGTGCAGAAGCTTTTGAATAAGATGAGATCAAATTTGTTGATCCTTCTGCTAGTTCTCATGTTATAGATATTTTGCTCTTAAAGTCTTTCCCTAAAACATTGTCTCAAAGAGTTTTACCTAACCTGTTTTGCAGCTATGCCATAAAGAATGGTAAGTTTGAGTCTATACTCAAATAGTCATACCTTGAGGACATACTCGTAAGTGAAATAAATAGGTCAGAGATCTGTAAATATCATATCTTTTCTCTGGTACGAGAAACTAAAAATATAAATGAGTTCTAGAATATATGATAGATATTATGAAATAGAAAATATTCAAAGGGAAATGGGGTGTAGGGGTAGGAAATTAGGGGAAAGAAAATGTGATGGTATTTTCATAAAAGGAAAAAAAGCTTATGTATATAGGGGGTGAGGGTTGCTGGGAATGGGAATGGGAAAAATGAGAATTAAATTATGTCAAATTCTCAATAAATTGAGATAAATTTATTATCCCAATAAATTTATTATCCCAATAAATTTATTATCTCAATAAATTAATTTGGTACAAATTCTCAATATTAAGTGTGATTATGATGTGCATATATAATGTACCAATAAAGATTGAAATATAAAAATAGACACAAAACACAAAATGAAACAGAAAAAGCTCTTACAAAGTCCTTTTCATGAAAAAAGTAGAGAAAATTTAAATAGATGGATAGTCCTTATTTCAGTATAAGCCTATCTATTGAAAAACAACAGCCAACATTATACTAAATGATCAAAACCTGAAACTTTTCACTTTAAAATCAGGAACCAGACAGGGATGTCCACTACCACCTTTCCTATACACTATCATTCTGGAAACATTAGCCAGAGGAATTTGACAAAAGAAAGACATAACTTTAAAAAAAAAACACCTAAAGATAGAAAAGAAGTTAAATTGTCACTACTTGCAGATGGCATGATACTCTACATAAAAGACTCCAAAATTTCCCTAAGAAACTTCTAGATTTTATAACCAAATACATTAGCATAGTCATATACAAAGTCAGTGCCCCCTAATCAATAGCCTTCCTGTACACAAAATGCAAACTCGCTGAGAAAAAAATGAGGAAAGTTATCCTTTATAACTACATCAGAAAAAATGAAATACTTAGAATCAATTTCATAAATTAAATGAACTCTACAATGAAATCTTCTCTGAAAAAAGAGACAGAAGAGAATATAATATAGAAAAATATCCATTGTTCTTGGATATGCAGAACCAATATAGTAAAAATGACCATACTTACAAAATTAATATACAGGTTTAGTGAAATCCCAATCAAAATACCAACAGCATGTCTCACAGAATTAGGAAAGATAATCCTAAAATTCATTTAGAAACTGAAGAAACTTAGAAGAAGAAATTCTGGATATCGGGAATGGCAGGGGATATTTCAATCCCTGACTTGAACTCATACTACAAAGTTACCATGGTAAAAACAGCACAGAACTGGCAAAAGGGGAGAGAAAACCACTTTATGAAAATGAACTCTAGTCACACAGGAAGTAATACAAAGAAACAACAAATGGTTCTCATCTGATTAAGGAGTTCTTCTACAGCAAAAGAAACCACCAGCAGAGTGGTGGTGGGAAAATATTGGAAATATTTTCCTACTATTTCCCTACATAATGGAAAAATATTTTTCCAGCTTTTTCTCAAAGGTCTAACATCTGTACTATATAAAGAAGTCAAAGAACCTCCCAGATTTAAAGACCTAATCTAATAATGAGCACTTGAAATGAATAAACAATTCTCAGATGAAGAAGTAAAAGCATCAAATAAATGAAATAAAATTTAAAAATGTTTCACATCATTGGTCCTTCTAGAAGGAGAAATTAAAACAACACTGACCCAGCACTCGGGAGGCAGAGACAGGAGGATTGCAGAGTTCAAGGCTTGCCTGGGCTACATAGTGACCTCAGAGCCAGCCTGAACTACAAAGCGAGACCCTGTCTCAAAAACAAAAAACAAAAAACAAAAACACTGAGATTTCATTTCACCCCCAGATAGAATGGCCATTAGGAAGAAGTAAACCAATAACAAATCTTGGAGGAGCTATAAGGAAAAAGGAACCCTTCTCCACTGTTGGTGGGAGTGGAGACTTGTACAACCACTGTGGGGATCAGTGTGGAGATTCTCCAAAAACCTAGGACTTCCAGGCATGATGGCTCATGCCTGTAATCCCAGCACTTAGAAGGCAGAGACAGGAGGATTGCTGAGTTTGAGGCTGGCCTGGGCTACATAGTGAGCTCAGGGCCAGACTGAACTACAAAGTAAGACCTTGTCTCAAAAACAAAACAAACAAACAAACAAACAAAAACCAGGACTACAAGTTCCATTCAATCCAGCTATTCTCCTTCTTGGTATCTTTTGAAAAGAACTAAAAGTATCAAATCACAGCAATATATACACACCTAAGTTTATAGCAGCACAGTTTGCGGCAGCAAAATCTTGGAAACAGCCAAAATTCCCGCCAACAGATGAATGGGTAAAGATGTGAATTTTTTTATACAATGGAGTATGTTCTGCTATAAATAAGGATAAACTTGAGGCAAACTTGAGGATAAACTTTATAAGCACATGCATGTACCTTGAGACCATACCCTTAAGTGAAATAAACCAGTCTTAAGTATTTAAATTGTTTCTCTGTTGTGAGAAACTGAAAGTGTAAATAAGGACCAAAGTGTATCATGCATACTGAGAAATGGGGGAAAATATGTTCAAATGGGAAGATAATAAGGGAAGGATGGGAAGGAAAAGGAGGAAAGGAAAAGAATAAAAGACAATAGAAGAAAACAATGGAAACAAAGCTTTTGTAAATAGGATGGAAAGGAAGGTTATCAAGATATGTCATGTACAAATACAAATTCTCTACAATGAATGTTTTCATTTTATGTGTGTGTGTACCAATAAAATGCATGAAAGTTTAAAGCACTTTATGGTAAACAGTCAAACATTTACTAAGGAAGAAACAGTCATATCATCTAACTGGGAGATTTAAGTACAGGATGAGTTTTTTGCTTTCACTTTTTCATTTTTAAGAATTACTTCTAAAATGATGGAACGCATACTTTTCCAATTCAAAATTATAATCAGTTTTTAAATATTTTATTGAAACATTGCTAGTTTCTCCTGATTTTAGCTTACGTAGCATTTGAATTGTGGCTCTTTGGAGGTTGTCAGTGCTTGATTTTTTCATTGGGTACTAAAATATGTGATGTAATAAAGTCCCTAGTTTCATTTTGATTTACCTAGTTTCAAAGATGTCTGGAAATGTTGAGTATTAAGGGCAATTCTGTTCAATGGAAGAAAAGCTAGAACAAAAATCCCTGGTCAGTGTTTTTATAAAGATATTATATGTGGTTATTTGAAAAAAGACAGCATTGTTTATCCATATATGAACTACATGTAAAATGAGCTTGTAAAATACCAGAATCCTGAAAACAACCGGAAGTGAAACAGATGTTGCCATTTAGGGAAAACATTTTTTTTTTTAATGAAACACAACTCTAATCCAAAGAGATAGCACAGTTAAGAAAATATTGATAATTTTGTTGAAGTACTAAGTCAACTTCACTTATAAATCTGCAATTTCTTTTTCATGTAATCCTATCCTGAAGTAAAGAGGATTAGGTATAAAAATAGAGAAGCTTATTGTAAAAGTTGACTCAAGTCTGATATCTGAAAAACAGTAAATATTATTAAGCTTCTTGTGTTCAAGTTTTTTAGTCAGCTATCAGAATAGTACAGTGGCAAGAATTATTAGATTCATTTTAGAGATTTGTCCATGAGCTACATATTACCCTCTGTTCCTGTGAGCTTTCATACCAGACTGTCTCCTGAGCCCACATCTCTGATTTATTGTAAGAACCAGGTAAAGAGAAGACTTTAGAAAAGAGAACTGAGTGCACTTATGAGAAGTTCAAGCTAATATATATCCTGGCTCTTAAAATATTAGTATATCTTCAGTCTCTTGATTGTGAAGTTTGATTTGGGCTACCTAAGATGAATATATTGGCACATACTTTTATCAGAAACAAAAGCATTATATTTCCTAGGAGGCCTATTTTTTTCTTAAAAAATGTTGCATATAGTGAAGGAGAATAAAACAAAAAACTGGAAAGCACTAAAATGTAAACTTGATAAGAAAAATAGTGAAATATTTATATTTTATACAAAAATACAAATATAATTATATATCATTTAAACCACACAATGTTATAAAAGAATGCTTAGAGTGATATTTTATTATTTCAGTCCTAGCTATGGAACAAAATAATGTTAAAAATATTGCAAAGTAGGTAATGACTGCAACCATAATGAGATGGAACAAATGAACCAAAGTAGACATAAAGTGAATCAGGAGAAAGATGACAATTTCTCGTTTTTTCCTCTAAAGTAATATAATCACATTCAACTAACTACAGTTATCACTGTTTGTATTGCCAGGATTGCACTAAACCTATTTTTATCCAAGAAGTTCTTAGCTCTGCCTTTTATTAAACTTTAATATTCTTGAGGAAATTACAGATGATATCTGTTTTCATTGACTCTAATTCGGTTAACGGAGTTCCAGAGTTTAAAAGCCACGTATTTTTCTTGTGAGCTGACTGCCCCGAAGAATGACATCCTCCAATCCCCAGATAAGATCATAATGATCTTTTTCAGTTTGGGGGACAAGTACCTGGCTTTTCTACCACTGCATATCAAAATGAGTGACAAGTAGTAGTCACTACTTAAGTATTTATCAAGTAGATCAGGGACTGTAAATGTTTCTACAGTAGTTACAAAAGTTTTGGATTACACTTGAAGTTACTTCTAAATTTTCATCTTTAGTAGTATCTGTCTTGTTATTCCATGTCTTTACAAACAGTGTCCAAGTGCTATGCTTTTAATGACTTCCATAGGTAGAACTGCTGTGAGATATTTTCATCCTGAGACTTCACGATGCTGAAGACTATCTTTTCTATTTTTTTTTTTGACCATTTTTGGGTGGTTCTCAAGTTATTCTGTTCCTGAGGTCGATCACCGCTCCCAGTCTCCACTCCTTCTCAGGGGAAGGTTTCCCACCCTAAAGGAATGCATGAGAAAGAATGAATATGCCCTGGCAGTTAGAGCAATCATGTAATCATATAAACTGAATTATCTCAGTATGTATTTCACCAAAACAGAGCCCATGTGACTGAGATCTGTCCAAGGAGTGAACCTTATGAAGCAGTTTCAGGAGTCACAGTTGGTGATGGAAGAAAATGTTTAGTCTTGAAAAAGGTTGTATGTCTTTCAAAGGCGACATAAATAAATGTTTTGAGGCACTGTTTTTTTTTTAATGGAATTCTTTATTGGTACAATTTAAATACAGGTCACAATCACATCCAACACTGGGGAATTTGTACTAGTATATAACACGAGTTAATTATTATTTTTAACCGTATCCCTACCCAAACCACAACCCCTTATCCCTATATACATGTGCTGCCTTTTTCTTTTCAAATCATATTTATTCTTTCCCCTCATTACATTCCCCCACCACATTCCATTTGAATATTTCCTATTTCACAAAATCTATCACACATTCTAGAACTCATTTATTTTGAGGCCGGGGCTGGAGCCTGTTAGTTGAGAGAGGCCTTGGCAGGCGGCTGGCACTGAAGGAGCTGAGTAGCTGGTAGTGGGCTCGGTTGAGCTGCAGGAGATGGCAGTTGCAGGGCCCGTGGTGGCCATGTGCTTGGAGCAGGACAGGAGCACTAGCCCCGGGGACTGTGCTCCACATCTTGAGATACCTCGCATTGCCCACTGCATCACCAGAGGGAGTGCCCACACTACCATCCAGTTGGCTCCCTCCACATCCTGAACAGGTGAACAAGCATTCAATTCACTGCTCACTTCAGTGGGATTCTGCCAAATTTACCACTTGGAAACTATGATGTTGGTACCACCAGTTTCTGTCAATATGATAGGATGTTCAGCCAGGAGCAGGCAGAGTATGTGAGAACAGTCTTTATCTTCTGGGAAGCAGATGATGGAAATCGTTTCCCTTTTTTAATTGAATTCTTTATTGGTACATTTTATATACACCTCAGGATCTCACTCAACATTGGGGAATTTGTACCAGTATATGACATGAGTTAATTCTCATTTTTACCCATAAGAAAGGAGATATCTTGAGACTCAGTGATAACCCTGAAGAGCAGTGGTGGACAGTAGAGGACAGAGAAAGTAAAATGGGTGATTCCCTATCCCTTAGATACAGGGTAAAAGCCTGTCTTTGCCTTGATATTGGTTCCGTGTGAGAGCACTGGTTTTATGCTCCACCCAACACCAACATTCCACTTTCTATGCTCCAGAATGGGCCAAGAGTAGCATGAACAGTGCTCAGCAGGATTTCTTTCTCATTTATAGAATGAGACGATTGTGTGACTCATTGTGACATTTCAAATCCTGAGAACATTACTAGAGCCATTTGTCTTTCTTCTTCTCTTTCTGAGGATTCTGTCAATCCTCGTCTTGCTTGTTTTCCACACCTACAAATAGTCTAATTTCATTTTCATTCCAGGGCACTTCATTCATTGCATAGCTTTAAGGTGACGTGTATTGACTAAGTGGACAGCCAGACTTCCAGCTTTTTCCCTTGCCCAAGGGGTCAGTAGTAGGTTCACACTGATACTGCAGTTGATAAGACTGCTGGTTGATGGGATCCAGTGGGACCATTTCTCCAAATAACAATATCCTAGTAAGACACTCAGAATTCCAAATTGTGCTTGGGATGGCAGGATGAAGCACTTGGGAAATTCCATGAAGGGTTTGAGGTCAAATTCCATCCTTTGCATTACATGCAACTTGTATAAAAGGCAAATTATCATAACATGGATTTGGGGATAGAGTTGGTGTGAAAAAATCTTTGGGTCAATCATCACTTATTTATTTATTACTCGACATGGTCATGGTCGTGCTTGAAGTACATTATAAAATGCCTTTGTATTTGGCTCTTCTTTTTTATATTCAGGTTTAGTTTACCAACTTTTTAAAATATAGGATAGTTCATATGGGGCCTGTTGCTCTAATGTATAAACCTATAAGTCAAAAGTGATCTCGGCAGTTTGGGCTACAATGTAAAACATTCAAAAGTTAGTTCCCAGTTTATAAAGGTGCTTATTGCTCTCGAGTATTGTGTGACAAACAAAAACAAGTTAAGCTTCGCTTTGGAGCTCATTTTGAAAATAAATGTACCTTTCTAATTGTCCTCTGTGAGTTAAAATGAGGAATTTTTGCATTTATTGAACATATGCATCTCAGTGATAAGCGCATATCCTGGCACACAGTCAATGTGTAGGTGTGTCTGTGTGTGTGTTTGTGTTTGTGTGCATGTGAGTGTGTGTGTGTGTGTGTGTGTGTGTGTGTGTGTGTGAGTGGGGGAGTGTGGGATTTTGTTACCTGGCTCAGGGAAGTCAGCTGACAAAGGATCTCATACATGACCACTGGTGACTGAGGAGTTGACATTAATTTATTTTGGGAGTGGCAGATATTGGACTTAGATAGGCTGACCATTTTCTAAAATATCAAGTATTGTTTTGCCTTTGTAGGTACTCCAGCAATTTATCTTTCTCCTCTCCCAAATAGGAAGATATCAGGCCAAATCTGTGATACTTTGCTTAGGAATTTCTTCAATTCTGTAAGTAATATTTCATTATTCTTTTTATTTGCATTTATTCATTCTTTTTATTTGCATGTCTGTATTCCCTACTAGACTATGAGTTCCTCATGAACAGATGAGCCTTAGAATTCTTGTATCCCCAGCACATTCTATTCCTTAATTAATAAGCCTTAATTAAACAGCAAATATAAATAGTTTATTCAACAACCCTTTCACTACTTCTAATCTCCTGTTGGCAGTATTTTCATTTTTCTTTTACTTGCAATCATTTATCAAGGTGGAACTTTATAAAATAATTTTTCTTTATGTTAAAGTAGAATTATAATCTGGGAAAATTATTAAACTGATCAATCATAGAAGCTCCATTTCAGTAATATATTATCTTTTGAGTTAACATTCATTTCATTCATGTTCAGGTTATAATTTTGTACGTACTATCAAGAGTATATATATATATATATATATATATTTATTTATTTGAAAATTAAATACATATGCTCATATTAAAGAATGGAATTTTAGGGTTTCTTAGATAAATACTATTCTAATATTTCTGTAGAAAATATCAGTAATTGATTAAAATATCACGACAGAGCTTCATTCACTTGGTGTGTCTAATGTAAAATGTAGTTTATATTTTTAAACTATACTCTTCCTGTTCATCTGCACAGTTAATTACGTGATTGATTAGGCAGAGGAGCAATAATCCACAGACAGTGCTGGAAGTTAACACAAGCGGATGCAGCATTCTCTAAAAGTAGCAAAATCAAGTACAAAAATAAAACGAAACTAACAAAGATGCACAGAAGGACAAAAAGCTGTAACCTTGCCTTAGAAATAGTTAAATGTGGAGAAGTTAGAAAGGATGGCTGCACTCGGAAGGATGTCGTTCCTGCTGCCGACTGTGTTCTCAGTTCAGAGGGGGTGGCATTACATCCTACCTCCTCACGCTCCCGCAATCTGTTCCAGGCAGGACCACCCATCTGCCGAGCCTGAACAGCCCTGCAGTGGCTTGTGTGCTTATTCACAGATGCAAGTAGGAGGTTGACTACAGGTTTTCTGACTTTACACTTGAATCCAAGCTAATGTGACACATTTGGAAGCATAGCTGCACATGTTCTAGTTTAATTGGGAAATCTCTCCTTTGACTTTCAGCAGAGCAAAGAAGCAGAAACTCTGATCCTAAACAGACCTAAATGCTGAACAGAGCTAATGGTACTTGAAGAGGACTGGAACTGCTGTAAGAAAACAAGGGCTATCAAGGGGCAAGTGTGTCCCTGGAAGGAGCGAGCAGCTGGCATTCCTTGTAAGTTTTCTGTGCAGCATTGATGAGAGGTAGAGATCTTGGGAAAAGTCTGTTGGTCTAACAGGATCTCCAAATGATCCAAACTATCCTAAAGGTACAAAATAATCAGAGCCTCCATTGTTTCTATAAACTATGATGGACAGTCTTGTACAATTCCTGAGATACTCTTTCTGCTTTTATATGATATTCTTGGACTCTGGAATTATTTTACAAATGGGATAGTATTTTTGGATTGAAGTTTTAAACAGGAGGCTTAAGTAAGACATTAGGCTTCACTCACACTTCTAGATTTTAATCAAGGCACCCTAGAGCTATGCCGGACGTTGCACAATATTGACAGAGCAGGATGTACTGAGCTTGTGTCAAGCCTTGAGAGCCCGCAACTGTGGAACAGCATTCCAGCATGATTTTTAATGCTGTGTTTTGCTTCCTGAAGTGCTCTAGCTGCTCGTGGTAATGGCTTTACAAGTGAAAACCAGCCTCCTTGGATCTCAGAACACTTGTAATCTAACCACATAGTACCTTCACATCTTTGCTTGTGTTGTTGCTCTTTGTATCTCTTTTCTCTGAAGTTATTTAAAAAGTTCCAGTTGCAGCTTGGATGTGATGTTCTCAATGAAGGCTTCTCCCATCCTCACAGTCAGTATCGATCGCTGGCTGCTACTGTAATTCCAGAGAGCTTTGCTTCCTCTAGGTGTCAAGTTTAACAATTTCAAATGAGTCAGTGTTGTTTACGTATTTGTATTTTCTGTTGGACTCGGGAATCTTATGTCTATTTGTGTGACTGTATTTCTTAGCAAGGTGTCCTTAATTAAAGTAGGGTCTCAATAAAGCTTAATCACTTTTAAGTATGAATAAAATTCAAATTTCAGCAAATCTCTGCATAATTATAAGTATATCCAAATAAACTTGTTTTAAAACCAGATTTCTCTTAATTCTTATACTGCCTTACGTTTGCTTACCCCATTATAGTTTGAAAATATTTATATAACAAATATGTATGTAAAAGTTCTGTAAAAATATCCAAGCTGCTAGATCTAAAGTAGGTTGGTATTATGCAGTGTGACCAGGGCAGGTTCTAAAAGTAACACTTTTCTAATAAATAAGGAAGGAATATTCTGGAAGTTTTAAGAATGTAAATTTTCCTTTTCTGAAAAATAGTGGCTTGTAGGAGAGAGAAAAACTGGGATAAAGAGAGACCAGGAAGTAGGGGGATATGTGTGTGGGGGGGGGGGATGTACTTCCTTTACAATAACAAATAGGTACACTTGTTCCCATTCCTATCAACTTCAGCAAGCTTCTTGCCAAGTTTTCATTAGAAGATCACTCCTCAGAAGTCTGCATTTTTACTGCTGTTTAAAGTCACACGAACAACAGAGTTCAACACTTATTTCTGAGTCCCACTCGGAGTAAAACACTATGGGTTCCTAAAATGTACCTCATGATTTCCTAAAGGACTAAATAAAAGAGTAAGATTCCAGATGTCTTTCTCAAAGACATGCGCACGTGTGCGTATACGCAGGCGCGTGCGTGCAAACACACACACACACACACACACACACACACACTTACTTCAAATTAGGCAGCTACACCTCTATCTAAGCATGTTGATCTCCTTGGAATATATTTGAAATAATTGTCTCGACTGAAACATGATTTTGAAAATCACTGACCTAACAATGATAATAGATAATGACTTCTTAAATAATTGTTTCATTACAACTTTCTAGAAAGTTTTATTAAGCCAAGTGTTGAGGAAAGAAAAACAAAAAAAGAAAAGTAAAGCTACTCAAGATTCAAAGCAGGGAGAAGCATAATTTCTACTCCACCAGAAGATGCAAAGGGACCTAGGGTGAACTTCCTTGATGAGCACAAGGAAGGAGCATTACCTGCCGGTTCTTTCTGGGCACATATATACTGATTGCGCTTCATGCCTGGGACTTGCTCTCTACACTTTCACCTTGCGGTTTCTGAGGTCCTGCGGGTCCCGCAGAAAACACATTCTCATTCCTGTCTGGAAGCAATTCTTCCACAACTACAAGTGCAGAAACAATCTGAAAAAGCAAAGGTTCAGCAAAGAGAAAAAGAAAAGCAGTTGAGGAAATCTGGGAAATAGTTCCAGATCTGGTATCCTAAACAAGTTGAGTTTTTGAGAAACTTTGAAAGTTAATAGTGAGTAGTTTTACTAGCATAAATGTGAACCAGCACATAAGGTTATCTGGAATTATATAGACACACTTTTTGTAAGAAACACAAATAAGGGTAAAAATGAGAATTAACTTGTCATATAGTGGTACAAATTCCTCAATGTTGAGTGTGATTGTGAGCTGTATATAAAATGTACCAATATACTATTCAATATAAATGAAAAAAGAAACACAAATAAAGTCAAAAGCATAACATAAGGTGCCATAGTATAAAAATATTACACTAAATAAGAGAGCAAACAGTTTGGCTTGTCTAAAATATATAACGTAATATCTTGATTACACTGCTACTTTTATTAGAATATATTTCAGAAAAAATAATCTTTTCATCCATATTATGAATTTCTGAGTCCCACGTATGATTAGCACAAATGTCTGTGATGACTATATCCATTCAGTTTGGAAATTTCTTCTTAAATGTACCTGGTAATAGAGCTTGTATCATTTCACAAGGATAATATGTTACAAAGAGTGATTAGAATGCTGAGCATGGTGGCTTACACCTGTAAACCCAGCACTCTGGAGGCAGAGGCAGGATTGCTGAATTTGAAGCTTGCCTGGGCTACATAGTGAGCTAAGGGCAAGCATGAACTACAAAGTGAGACTGTCTCAAAAAACATAAATAAAATGAGGTGAATCTAACTTTATTCAATGTGTGAAGGCACATTGACATTAATTACCCTCGAAATACTCCCTTTTACTTTGAACACACATATCCCATCCCTATTGCCACTTTTGGAAGCAATTCTCCTTTGTGAGTGTCTGGTTGCACCATCATGGTTTTCTTGATATCCCAAGTCCACTAAAAACATTAACCTTTAATGGTCATTTTCACTTTGGGAAAGACCTGGAAGAAGCACAAAATAGATATTGATCCACTGGGAGAGTCTTTTGTTTTTTTAAGGCTACTTAGCATCTAGTAGGTGTTTTCACTTTATTTTTAATCATTACTCATAAAGATAATCATGACTTAGCATTCTGGATTACTGTACAGTTGGGGTAGAAAATAAAGTATTATTTTATTTATTTTTAAATTGAATTCTTTATTGATACATTTTTATATACAGCTCACAATCATACTCAACATTGGGGAATTTGTACCAGTACATGATACAAGTTAATTCTCACTTTTACCCATATCCCTACCCACCCACAAACTCCCCATGCCTTATATACATGTTATTTCTTTGTCTTTCCAAATCATATTTATTCTTTCCTCTCATTACATTCCATACCACATTCACTTTGAATATTTCTTTTTTCTGGTATGAGAACCTATAGATGTAAATGATTTCTAGGATGTATGATAGATTTTGTAAAACAGGAAATGAAGTATTATTTTATTAAAACAGTTTTACAGAAGCAGAAAAATACAACATCATCAAGTTTTACATAATTGGCCCACTTGATCTGCTATCCATGGAGTAGATTATATAAAGGGGTAATTTCATATATGTATTTTCTGTAAATAAAATCTTCAAAAATCCAAGAAAAGATTTTATAAGCAATCTTCTCAAATTTAATAAATTGAAGTCTGGTGTAATGACCTATGTGGTTCTATATTTCTAAGTCCATCAAATTAAGCCTAACTGCATCACACACAGCCCTGACTCATGCTATGAATTCAATACCATTTCTTAAACAAAAGAACAAAATGTAAAACAGCAAATTCAGCAGTTCAAAAATTTAGCACATTGCTAAATTTATTTCTGGTTTGGTTCAGAACTACTCAAGATAAATTAGAAATATTTCTATTTTTATTGATTCATTTCAGGTAATATTTACAGTAAACACATTCTACAATGATTTTTGTTCTTAACTCTGAGAATACTAAATTCCAAGATTTTCTTCTGTTCTCAAAACTTTCTCCCTTCATTTAAATATAAATTTGAGTATAATTGCTAAATACTTTATTGGTGTCTACGTCTACCAATTTTGAAGGATGCCTGTCCTTGATGTTGATTATTGCACTTCTTGCATTTTATGGTACAACTGGACTATTTATTACACCTTCTTCCACAATTGCTATAGTATTATACAATACTGCTGAATACTGGTTCCATCTCTTTTTATGCAATTCAGTAGCATTTTGAAAGAGCTGATTATGTAAGAAAGTGTGCACTTAATAAAAACAAAGTTAGCTGTACATGGCTAGTTTGAGGACCTTACCAGCAGAGAATTGGTGCATAGACCCCTGGAATGAGGACACCCTTGGCACCTGAAAGGCATGCCTACCAAATGAGTTCCTAACTTGATATTGAAAAGAATATTTGTATCAAATGATGTCATACTGAATAGATTATAATGTAGGATAAGACTAAAGATGACTTGATCAATCTATACCATTAAGTAATTATATAATTTAAAAATAAAGTATACAAATAATATTAATCTCTTCACTAAAAATATTTGAGCAGAGAGCTGTTTGTCAGGGAGCTTACATGAAGAACTCCCTCCTTCTCTGGTTCCTGGATGATCTCTCAGGTGCCTTCTACCAGTGCGAGCCTTGAATCTGTACTTGATGGGCATCTGATTCCAACCTTATATCACCTAGTAACCACTGTGGCCACAAGGCAACTGGGAATAGAAAATTGTTGCCTCTTATCAGGCCTTCTGTTTTTATTACATTTTTTAAAAATTTGGACACATAAAGATGAATACTCACTGTTACTCAAAATGGAAAATACCAAAAACTGTCCTTAGCACACCAGTGTTAATCACCTTGTACAAGAAGAGAAAGAACACATACAATCGTAAAAATAAGAGGATTATCCTATGACATTATGCATTTTTAAAATCATTCTAGCCCACTTAAGGATTCCTTGTTAGTTTTACTTGTAACAGGACAATGAACTTTTAGAGGTGAGGGGTCTTGAATATGAAAAAAAATGTCTATTTAAGAGTGTGCATTAAATAAGACATTGGAGTACAAAGTAAAATGCAAAAACCTAAATTAAGTAATAAGAAATGAATGAATAGGTGATTCATTCCATAGTGAGAAAATTAAATAAATCATGCACTATGGGACAAATATTACCTGTCACTTGTCAATATCAATTGTGTTGGAAGAAGACCCACTATATAAGTATTCAGTCTTTCTACTCAGTGTGGAAAACATTTAAACTGAGGCCTACATGGCTTTCCAGTAAAGTTCAGCCTTTATTGTCATGGAGAACTACTTTATTTTCATAGGGAAGTCAGAAAATGATAGATACAATAGAAATCACCTCAGAAATAGTGATCAAAATACTTTCCACTCAATCCACCATTTTCCTTAAAACTCTCTTCTGAAGCTTGAGTTCTCCTAGGAATTTTAGCCAACTGGCATCAATTTTCCAAACCGATTTTTGGAAGAGCTACAAGAAAAAAATTTGGCAATATACATTCTGAAACAGCAGAGTTCAATATCCTTATTTGACAAACAATATTTGCCAATTTTATTCTCTACCACAGTGAAAAGACAAACCAGTCTAATAATTCCGTCTTTGAGGTACACTGACCACTTTAGTTCCAGTACTTCTGCAATTTTATTTACCAGACGGTATGTTCCAGAAGTCTTTTACATCTCCAGTATCTCACAAAACTATTTCATGTTTTGCCTTTTCTGATACCCGATTCTCTCTCTGCATGCCACATCTTCTCTTCTGGTATGGAAGTGGCTCATCTCCCATTTTAATGTGCTCCAGAGTTACTGTACTGTTGGCATTAAGTCAGCACCAGTTTTCTTCCTCATTTAATGAGAACCCTTTATTTAGATTCACAAAATGTAGCTATTGTGAATTCTAAACTTCCTTTGCTGTCAAATCTAATCTTCCAATTAATTTTCCCCATTTGGAAGAGGGAAGTAAGTCCTCATTTGCAATTTTCTTGATTATACTTCCTGCTGCAATCAGAGAAGTAGCCTAGCATTTATATGGGCAAAACCTAACAAGATAACTCTAAAGACGTATTTAATACCAGAACTATCTGTAAGACTCTATTTCAATGGCTTACTCTATAGACACACATTGGAAGTTAGATACACTGGAACATGTCCATTTTTTCCCCTTAGTTCCAAAGGTTGAAAATAGATATAATTTCCCAACTAACTTTCAAATGCTTGAGGTAATCTTAATCACTTATAAAGTTGTGACAGCATGAGTTTATGACCACAAACCTACTTTAGCCATCATCACCTGAGGCAATAAGACATCTCCTGAGATTTTAACCAATTTCTTCTTTCTTCTTCCCAAAATATTTATTTCTAACTTTCACAATTCTTACATTTTTTTTATTCAGCTGCCCTACTTCTCTTTTTTTAAAAACACAATCTAGCACACAGTTTTATGCCAAACACATATCTTTGGGACTGGAAATTTTGTAATTTTCCAATTCTAGAAACTTTAGGAAAAGTATTCCAGCAGAATTCAAGGAACATGTATCTGAAGAAATGTCAGTACTTCAAGGACTCTTTGGAATATAGAAGAAATGAGGAAATGACCAGGAGATGTGACTGAGGTTCAGTTCACCTGGTGCTGTTTGGCAAAAGAGAAAGAAGGGTAGGGTGGAATCAATGCAAATAAATCATAACTTGAGGTTTCATCAAACATATTTTCACAAAAATAAATAGTATCTTTCTGGGTTTCTTGTAAGCATCTAAGTCTATTTATACAGAGCCAAAGAAAACTGGATGAGCACCATGCACACTTCAGTAACAGGGAACACCAGGGGATGTCAGAACAACGATGATCAACCTAAGAAGAGTAACAGGAGAAAGAAAGATAATTCGTTGGTTCCATTTTTGAAGCCGTTTCAGCATAGCTATTCCTTTAAAAGGTCAGTTTGCTAATTTACTTCGCAAATGGAACAAATGAAGAAAATGATAAGCTGTGAGAAGAGTTAAGTGTTAGCACAGGGTTCCTGCCAGCAGGGCACTGATGAGACCAAAGAGAATGGGATTAGCAAGTGATTTTTCAATTGTTAAATGGTAGCACAGCAAGAAAACATGCAAAGTTGTGATTTGGGACAAAGCCTCATGAATACTTTTTTTTAACATTTAATTATTTCTCCTTTCATTAGTGCTCTCAAGCCTTTACTGTTATTTAATAATTCCTTTTAGTAAGGCTTCTCAAAGCATCCTTTAAATTCTCTTCCACTTGAAATGGAAATAGTTTATTACATAAAATAATTTAAAAATATTAAAAACAAATGTCAATGTTGACTATATCCATTCTGTTTGATTATATTTTGATCCACATTCAAAGTGTGTCAATTTCTTATTAATTAAAAAGAAAGCAGGAAAATAATCAATTGACTGGGTTATTTTTACATACAGCATTAAAGAAAATTACTTGGTAAAAGTAAAATACAAAATAGGTTGATCCTTCATGGTATATAAAATGCTGTTTAATGTGGTATATGTAAAGAAGGTGAGCAATGAAGTCATGTGGTTGTGATGAATATCTATAAGATGAAATAATGAACTTGTTTGAAATTCTTTTTCAAAAAAAGAAAAAGAAACTAAACCAGTGCCAGCTAGATGTGTAACAGCACACTTATCTCAGTCTTCCTACCAATTTTTTAAATGTATAATATTTAAGAAAGCTTGAAATAAACTGTAATTTTATTTGTACACAGCTTGATATGTATGTGTTGTTTTATATTTTCAGTATTCATTTTTTTCTCCTGATAAGAAAACTCTGATTTTCCTTAAACATTTAGACCTCATCATATTTTAGCTCATTAGGTCTATATGGCTTTGGTTCTAGAGTTAACTTCAAGGTCCAGGGTTGGCAAATTAGACCATATTCATTCAACCATAGGAATAAGAAAAATGTATGATAGATACCCTTGTGTGATTCAGAAACAATGATATTCAATTTATAGACATATGAAAAGCAAGAACAACCCACGCTTGATGTAAGAAAATGCAACCCAAATGCTTCCTTGTGACATTTTGAGCTGAACTGCCTTACCTTTGGAAGGGAAACGGTAAAACCTACTCAGACAGCTTCCTGGAGACATCTCTGATGTAATGTGGAATCTCAATCCTTATTCACCTGAAGGGGAGCAAGCCACAACCTCCCTCACCTCTTCCCATTATTAGTTTTGACTACATAACATGTAATACACCTAGAAAAGTCATTCCACTTTTATAATCTTCACTATACAAAGCTAAGTCATATTTATAAATAAGAAGATACTAGTATCTTAGCTACTGTGTTGCTAATTCTAAATCTGATGATTTGGCAAAATTAATGTGGGCTCATTCTAGTGCTAATTTCTATCCTTTCTTCTACACTAAGGTCACTGATTTCATTTATTTACCATTGTGGATCAAAATATAATCAAAACTTTCAAGAGCAATTCCACCAGTTGCATGTCAAAAAATTCTATAAAATACAAATCATTCTTAAATTTATAGTAAGTGAGGCATGCAATGCCTTATCTTTTCTCACTATTACTGAAAAAAATCAATGAATGATTGTTGTTATGAAGTACTAACTACAGAATCAAACCACAAATGGCATCCTTACTGAGGAAAAAGAAATTTAACAAAGGAATAAACAAACAAAACTGTGGCTTCTAGAATATGCTTAAGAGCAGAGTCCAATATCATTGACATAAATAAAATCATTGGATGTTTTCACATGAATGGAAAATCAGAAACAAATCTCAGATACTATGATCAGGAGAATAGAGAGCTCACAATCAAGTTGGCTTTAAACTGCTTGCACAGTATCACAATGTACTCTTAAACCTATTTGATAACCTAGAAAAAATGGAAATTGGTTCCTCCTTGGACTAAACCTTAGTTTTTAGACAAGACCTGAATGATATTTCACAAGATAAAGAATGGTGATAAGAATTGTTTGAGAGAGACTACTCAGCCTGCACTTGGTTTATATTTAAATAGCGGGAGAAGGAGCATGTGCTGTATTTCCATTTGAACATGCGCAATAGACCTGAAGCCTATTGTCACATCCAAAGGAACTGCTGGTGTCACATCCTGAGACTTCCTCATATGATGATATAAATATCCCTTTCTTTTAACTTTGTTACCACTACCATCGTACCATCATTGGTGATACAATTCATTTTTTTCCCTTTCGATATTTTTTCTTAGTATATATAACTGTAGTATAATGTTCAAATGCCCTGTTTGTAATCGGTGCCTATACATAACACCCTGTAATTCTTTTGTTCATCCTCTTTCTCTTCCTTCCCTCGCTTCCATCTTTTGATTTCTTTCTTCTTTCAGAAAGATCTATCTCCTTTCTTCCTAGTATCTATCTTCTGTTTTTCTTTTTATTTACATTTTGGGCTTTTCAAGGAAGAGAAATGTGATATGTAAACTTGTGCCTGATTCATTTTACTTAACATTATTGTCTTACAGTGCATACATTTTCCTACAAATGACTTGTTTTAAATTTTTTTTCAGATCTTAATAAAATAGTAAAGTGAAATATGATATATATATGGATTATAACGCAATGTATATATACACATAGACGTGTATGCATGCAAATGAGAAAGAGAAAAAGAAACAGAGCAAGAAGAATGAAAGAGGCTGATTTAACAAAATGTAGAACAGAGAAAGAAGCCCTGGAACTCAATTCTTTGTATGCTCTTCTACTAATTTCATAGTTTCAAGTCTCATATTTGTCCTATTTTGATACTTTTTGGGTATGGTGAGCAATAAAGATCTAGTTTCCTTTAGAACTTGGATAGCCCCTCATACTTGCACATGATACTTTAGATCATGAAATATGTATGTGTTTACTTATGTACTTAATTTCTATCGTGTTCACTATTTTTGAAGACAAGAATTTATGATATGCTTAATTGCTTTAATTTATCATTGTTTTCTTTTTATTAATCTTAATATCACCTTTGGTAAGATTTAGGTGATATGCCTGAAGCATATTTCATGATACATTTCCTCAACATGAGAGAAGCCTTTGGCAACTGAGTTGGACCAATGACCTTGCCTGGCAAGAACACTACTTGATCTAGTCTCCGTGTGCGCTTCTTTGTTCTGCTTCACCATATACATCCTCTAACACGTGGTCAGTGGCCCACGTCCTAAGGATCCTCTCAAGGAGATAAGTGTGGAATAAAACAAATTTACTCTAACATGCCCCCTTGTGCACCAATCTTAAATCCTTTTCTTTATTTTCAGTTAAGGGAGGTTCAATATTTCTAACTTTTTCTCTCAGCTCATCGAACTATTTGAATTCTCTGTAACTACTTGAAAGGCCACATTAAACTCACAACTTCCCTTATTGCAATGCAAGATAGTAAAGTGTCTGCAGGATTTATGCACACAACTGCTTTCTTTTAGATCTGTAACTAGAGTCTCAGGCCAGACTCCTAAAGGTGAGGGATAAAGTGTAAACCAAGATGAGGTGTGCTGTGCCACATAACAACTACTGGAGTTTCAAATTAAATTCAGAGAACATGCATGGGAATGGATACTGAGGACATGAGGAATTGTGAAAAGACTGTATAAGAAGAAACTATCTTTTACCTCTAATGGAAGAAATAAATTCATGGTGGTAGCCATGGCATATCTGTGATTTATCTCATTTGAAGGCCAGGTTCTACAGTGGAAACTCCAGTGGTTGAACTGGGAAACCTAAATGCAGTGAAACTAATGATCACATCGTGGCAGAGCCAAAGGACGACAGTTAACAACCAAAGCAAGGTGAGTGTGATTAATTTAATCCATGACAGTCAGAGTAATGAGAAGAATCATATGATTTTTTCATATGTGATGTTTTTTCCCCTCCAATAGATTATGGTGTGTCTAGAAATAAAATAGAAATTCTAATAAAATCTTGCTTGGTGAATAGAAGAATTATAGTTACAGGAGAGCATAGACACTCAATCAATTCCAGATTTAAATCTGTTCATTTACCAAGAACCTGTTAAATGAAGGAGAGGGCAGGTCCCCTTGGAGAAAGACTCTGGGACACTACCAACATTTTAACCTTTCCCTGTCTTCATCAAAGAGACTCATATATATATATTTTTTTAATTTTTTAATTGAATTCTTTATTGGTACATTTTATATACAGCTCACAATCACACTCAACATGGGGGAATTTGTACCAGTATATGACAGAAGTTAATTCTCATTTTTACCCATATGCCTACCCATCCACAACCCATCACCCCATATGTGTGTGTGTGTATACTATTTATTTTTCTTTCCAAAAAATATTTATTCTTTCCCTTCATTATGTTCCCCCACCATATTCCCTTTGAATATTTTCTATTTTACAAAATCTATCATTCATTCTAGAGCTCATTTACATCTACAGGTTCTCATACCAGAGAAAAGATATGGTATTTACATATCAGTGACCTATTTATTTCACTTATTAGTGTGTCCTCAAGGTGTATCTATTTGCACATAAATGAGGGAAACCTGCCATTCTTTATGGCAGAGTAATACTCCATTTTATTAAAAAAAAAACCCACATCTTCTTTATCCAGTCTCCAATTGATGGGCACCTGAGTTGTTTCCAAGATTGGGCTATCACAAACTGAGCTGCTATGAACATGGGTGTACATATGTCTTTACAATATGAATCTTTTAATTCCTTTGGGTATATTCCTATCAGGGAATAGCAGGGTCAAATGGAACCTCTAATCCTAGTTTTCTGAGGAATCTCCACACTGATCTCCACAATGGTTGTACATGTGTACAATCCCACCAACAGTGGAGAAGTGTTCCTTTCACCCTGCAGCCTCACCAGCATTTATTTTTGGTTGATTTTGTAATAGCAGCCATTCTTTATGGCGTGAGATGAAATCTCTCGAATGACCAGTGATGTTGAATTCTACAAAACTTTTAAAAAGAGTTAATGCCTTTACTTCTCAAACTAATGAAATCAAAAGAGAAGCAGTACTCCCAAAATCATTCCTTCAAGTAACCGTTACCTTGATTCCAAAGGCAAAGAAAGACCAAACCAAAAAAGAAAATTACAGGCCAATCTCTCTAATGAACATTGATGCAAAAATTCTCAATAAAATATTGGCGAACAGAATACAGAGAGTTATCAAGAAAAGTATACATCCTGATCAAGTTGGATTTATGGATGCAAGGTTGATTTAACATACGTAAGTTAATAAATGTAATACACTATATTAACACACTCAAGGACAGAGACTCATATATTTTTATCAAGATAACTTCACTGAAAAAAATGAAATAATTAGATGCTCAAAGGTACTGACTTTAAATTGATGTTGATTCTGGAAGATCTGAAATGTCACAGTGGTTTATCCAAGTTAAGTGGGGGCTGTGGAAATCACCTGGTTGATGGAATGTGAGTTTTGTTCTCTCTTACAAGGGTTCTCTGAGTGAGTCCTGTGGGGTTTTCTTTCTCCAGTCTCAGAATTTTAAGATTGGATCAGATGCAGCACCTGGCAGAATCTTTACACGGGTTTCCCAAAGTACAGAGCAAGGTAGGATAGGTCACACAAAAGCTGGTAGAACTGCCTCTATGTTCAAACTCGCTAATTAAAAGTACAAGTTTAGGACTGGAGATTTAGCTCAGTGGTTCCAGCGCCTCCCTCCCAAGAGCAAGGCCCTGAGTTCGATCCCGGTAACCACATACAATGCTGGGCGTGGTAACTAACGCATATCAGCCATCAATACCACATACCACAGTGCTGGGCGTGGTGGCTCATGCCTGTAATCCCAGCACCAGGGAGGCAGAGGCAGGAGGATTGCTGAGTTCTAGGCTTGTCTCGGCTACATAGTGAGTTGAGGGCCAGCCTGAACTAGAAAGCGGAACCTGTCTCAAAAAAAAAAAAAAAAAAAAAGTACAAGCTTAATGATGAAGGGATCAAAGAGATTAGCGTCTTCACTTATTTGAGATGAGTTGTGGTGATTCCCATCATATTCCATTCAGTTCTGCCATCTGGCCTGTGCAAACAACAGATAGATCTTGGAAAATGAATGGATTACTACAAACTAAAGCTGGTGATAATTGCAACTGCAGTTACTGTACTACATGTAGTTCAGTTGCTTACACAGCTTAGTATACCCTCTGGTACTTAATATGCAGCTATTGATGTGAGACATAGCTTGTGCTCATTCTGTCCATCAAGAGCAGGTATGCTTCAGCTGTCAAGGTCAGCAATACTTTGAAGCTCCTAGTGCAACAGTACATTAACTCTCCAGTCCTGCTGTAGTTAATTCACAAGATATTACACTTTTCTATCCCTTTGATGTCCTGATGCTGAGTTGACCTAGTGAGCTAGAAGTAGTAACTATTACATATTTTTTGATTTGATATTTGTGTGTCAGAGAGTAGGAAATAAACCTGGGCCCTTGTACCTCAGTGAAGTTTCGAAGATCCTACTGACATTCCACAAGCTGTGGTGTGTTTGGAATGTGAGCATGAGTTAATGCACGTGGCACCCACAAAATTTATAAAGAGGCACATTATCTGTTGGCCTTATTTGTATTTCTGAAGCAAATTATATTTGGGCCTGCTATTCTATCCATTAATCAAGGGCACAAATAGCTAATAATCTTGAACTGGGCCCCAAACAGAAGAACAGGTCCCACAGTAGGTCCCAGCTGCTGTTCAACCTGTTTTGCCAGATGACCCATGTAAACTAACCACTGCCATGCTACCTGAAGTGTCAGTGGCAGGCAGGGCTGCCCTTGGCAGACTTCAATATGTGGAGTGTAATGCTGTTAGCATTTTAGAGCAATGCCATGCTGTTCTCTACAGGTAACTATTTCGTGTTGAAAACTAACTCTTGCTCTGTCACTTGATCAAAGTAGTTCGAATGCTTACTTAGGGGCTATCAACCTACCACATGGACTCAGCTACCTGTAATACATAACATGCTATTTAACTCACCATCCATAAATTTGGGATAGAGAGTATCACTGACCGAATAAATGGAACTGTTGAAGATCACATTTAAGCAGCTCTGAAGGCCCAAATAAGTTTCATAGAGAGGATGCTCAATGCTTATTTTCTTCATTCTCATTAAACGGTCCTTTCTCTCTTAGTCTGTACGTATGGCCTCATGTGGAGTACCCAATGATCAGTTGACAAAAAAAGAGAGTAGCACCTGCTTTATGAATAAATGTGTACAATATGTGGGTGCTCCTTGAAAGTAGTCAGCAGCAGCATTGTAGATTATATCTAGGAAATCCCTGGAAGAGAGTAGTAGAGGATATCATCCCCATAAGTCCAATTTAGGTGCTGCAGTTGCCTAAGAAGAAGAAAAGACTAAACAAGTGATGATTTACTTCCTCATAGAGCAGGGCAATGGTTTGACTCTATGGTTAGGGACTCAGAAAGAACGTGATTGGGAAAATTAAGGACAAGTAGAGTATTGCTTTTGCTATTATGTGTCTGAGCTTGTTCCATGTAAATTTGGGGATTGTTTACTCATCTGTGAAATATGCTCTTGGTACTTTGATTGTAATGACACTGAATCTTTTGGGAGTATGGACATTCAAAAAATATGGGTTCAGGAAGCATTTCAGTGTATTTATTTTATTCAAAAATACAGTCAAATCATATATGAGCCACTGTTTTAGGATCTAGTACTACTTTACACTGGATTGAGTGTTTTAATAGATGCATCCAGTACTCTTCTTTATTATTTCTAATAAAATGAGACTTTGATTTGACTAAAAGATTAAGTAGAATAAGACAGTTTCACTGATTTGACTAAAGTACAAAGGCTTTATATACTTTTTCATTTAGCACTTGATGTGTAGCAGCACACTATACTTAGTTTTGCATTGATTCCTCTGTGCCTGAAGTGAGATCTTGTCTATTAGGGGCTCAAGAGAGGGTGAGAAGGGCATAAAATTCGAGAGAGAATGAGCAAGCTTTCATCGGGTGAATTAAGATAAAATGAAGCCCAATTTTCTTATCTTAAAAGGTCTCCCAAAATAAAAATAAATGTTTCTAGCAGTAAGTTTTCATTTAACAAGGTCCAAAAATCAATGTCATCTCTAAGTTTGAGAATTAGACAACATGGGAGATTTGAGGAAACTCAGTGTTAATGTAATCAAGATTGTCCTCTGCTACTGTGCTTCCTCTGTGTAAATGAGACTCAGTTTTTACCTTAGCATGTTGCACTTTGATTGCCCCAAAAAGCAGAGAATTAAGAATACATTGAGCTAATTTTAGCATGTTTATTTGCAAAAGTACATGGTTCATCGGTTGCATATCCATTACAGGTTTAGAATGAGGAATAAAAATGAAAACAATATTGAATATGTTCACTGTGAAGTTGAACACAAACTACACAAGTATTATATTATCTACTTTTAATTTGTGTAATATTTTTAAATTAACTTAAAATTTGTTTCAGTTGAGTACTCTCTGCTGGGCACTGTCAGCAATTATGCAAAAGGACAATACTTCCATTTTGTATAGAATGAATAAGTTATCATCTCAGTGAGTGTCTGTTTTGTTTTTGAGTTTCATCTTACTGTAATTGTAATCATTGAGGGAGATTATGTGGAGTGCCCATGATCTATGTACAAGTGACTAGACAGATGTTGACCAAGGAAATGTATCTGAAATGTTTCACTATTTCAGAAAGATTATCACCCAGAAAGTTTTTTTTTTTCTTTTTTGAGACAAGGTTTCACTTTGTAGTTCAGACTGACCCTGAGCTCACTATGTATCCCAGGCTAGCCTCAAACTCACCGCAATCCTCTGCCTCTGCCTCCCAAATACTGGGATTACGGGCATGAGCCACTGTGCCTGGCATCGTGGTATGTGGTACCAGGAATTAAACTGGGGACCGAGCGCTTGTGTGGCGGATGCTAGAACCACTGAGCTAAATCTCCAGCCCAAGAAAGAGTCTTTGTGTGAGAGGAAGTAAGAAATGGCTTTGCTGGAATTACTGTTCATTTGGCAACTTCAATTTTAAAGTTCTAAACCTATTCCGTATGCTCAATACTTTCTCCTAAATACTTGACTTTTATGCAAGAGGTATCATATTTTAACTAAGCCAAATTTTATAAGCAACAAAGGACCTTTCACCTCAAAAGACATTTTTGTCAGTGTTTTGGAAGAAAAATCCACCTTCTTCTATGCCAAATACTTACTAGGCTGCTGTAAGAATGCAAGATTCTAAGAATCATCTATAGGGAAAGCTAATTTTCTAGAGGAAGACCCATGTCAGATCCTAGAATCTAGGACCTGACAATAAAATGTATGTGCTTTTTCATTTTCACTGAGTCAATAAATTGCAAGAAAAAAATTCTGTTTTAAAGAGACAGCATTGTTCATTGTAATTCGTAAAGTCAATTTCCTTTTAAAAAGTGATTTTAAAAAGATATTTTCATTAATATATCTGCATTCTAAAAGACATTTTAAAATATTTCAGCGTGAGTAGAGAATAAATATGCTTCAAGTAAGTTAAAGTGGATATATAATTATTTTGTTCTCTTCTTTGGTGATCAAACAGCTAGTTATTCTAAACAACTAACATTTGAAAAGTGCAATAAAAATTTTCCAGTGAAACATAGTAAAATATTTTGAATTCTTTAAAGTTTTTAAAAAATGAATTTAAATAAAATCTAGTAATATATTCTAAAACTAACATATTTGTAAATTTCTGGTCTTCTAGTACATTCTTCGACTTAGGTTAAAAAATATATTTTTTCCAAGGTTTCAAGAGCCTTCCAAGATAATTGGTTTAACAAGCTCTCTGTGAAGCCCCCACCCTACCTCAACTGACTGATTATCTTACCTTGGAGAACCAATTTATTCTCCTTTCCTGACTTCAGTCCTCAGTTGTAGTTCACAAAGCATGATCCATACATTTTTGATCTTAGAGTTTCTTGCCAATGACATTTTAAAAGCAGTAAAAGTACCTATTGAATTAAGCATATCCACAAAAAAAAGTATGAATTGGATTGAAATTCATATCAAAAAGGATAGAGTAGGTAGTGGTTTGGGAATAACTAACAAAATGATATTTATTTCTCTTTTTATATTGATAACTTAAGCAGGTGAGAATTCCCTGTGTTTTAGAAAAGAAGAAATCCATTGAGAAGACAACAGTTGTTTGCTAAATACATTTCTTTTTATGTATATTTGCTTTTTAAAAAAAATAATTTCTCAATTTTTTATCGTGAAAAGAACCTTGATTTGGTCCTAGAAACTCCCAATGATTTTTAATAAGTTATATAGTATCTTTGTGACTCATTTTTCTCCCCTATACATCAGAGATTCAGGCTAGGCTGCAAGTTTATAAGTTCAAATACTTTTGTCATTCTCCAGTTACTGTATATATCATATTGTACAAAGAAAGCTTGACAGAATTCAGTAGATGTTCTTAACCTAGAACCCTAAGAAGAGATAAGAAGATTGTGCATAGGAATTGCCCCACCGAAGGAAGAGAGGTCATGTCTTTTTCCACCAGCTCTATCCCTTCAATGGTTGATGGCTTCCGCTGTGCTGGGGAAGCTAACTACCACTGCAAGTAGAGGGCACATCTGTGCGTGAACTAAGTGACCTCCTAATCACTTGAAGAAACATCTTGAGGGTATAGGCGGGAAGGTGTGGAAGGCCTTTGAGGAAGAATATTCAAAAAAAAAGAGCACAGTGTAGGAGATATTTAATGAAGGGACTATGCTGTGGTACAGATGTTGAATGTCCTCCAAAACCCATGTGCTAAAGGGTTGGGGCCCAAGCTGGTGCTATACAGAACCTCGAGAGGTGGGGTCTGGCGGGAAGCACTTAGTTAAATTTCAGCATCCAAAGTTTGTGGCCTACAGATTCAGATGATAGCAGTAATCCCCTGCACCTGTGTCACAGGTGAGGCACAGCAGGGCCTCCTGTATCCTACCAAGGGAAATGATTCTTAACCGGTGTGCAAGGCCAGAGAAATGAAATCTTGTCAAACCCACACAAACTCTCACATGCTCTAACATACCAATCTCCAACCAATTTCTCCAGCTTCAGTCCTCTATATTCACAGTGCAGTGGTGCAAAGTCTTACATTTTTCCTTACCATGTCATTAGCATAATTGGCTTGAACCTGAAAGATGGTCTTATCAGTGCCATAATGTCATTTATCTTTGAAGACATCAAATTCATGATTTCTCTCCTCTACTACAGTTCAGTAAACCTATTTTATGAACACACCAGTAGCACATAATTAACTGAAACTTCACCTAATTTAAAGTTAAATTCCAGCGTATGCACTTCTCCAAGAATTCTTCTCCTATAGCTTATTTCCAATATGTCTTTTTATTTAACTTGTTTAGACTGAGAGGTTTGTGACTTCTTCCTTGCCTTACACATTCTCTCAGTCGTTTATAAGATTCGTTTCCCTCCCAGCGTGGCCTGTACTAATGACAGGATAAATACACAAATTCTTTCAAATACCTCAGTCCTGGATTATTCATTCATTGTTCATTTCTTCATCTATTAGCATGACCAGAAATTGTGCCACCGACTATCAAGCTGCTCATAGGAAGTAGAGGAAATGGACTTCATGAACAGCTTCTGACAAAAAACAATGTGATAAGAAAAACATAAAGAAAGGAACTGAACTGTAGTGGTAAATAATAAATCAGAGTTAGCCGGCCATGGAGCAGTGTGAAGAAGATATTCTAGTTGAAGGGCACAACATTAATAAAGACAGTAATATATTATATTATATTATATTATATTATATTATATTATATTACATATTCAATGAATGATAAGCAGCTCAGAACTTTGAGCATATAAGTATAGAAAAATCTAGCAATAGATAAAGACATAAGGACTTCCCATAGGACTTGGATGTAATGCTGCAGGACTAGGCATTCAGCTTTTAGGTGATGTTTTAATTACTTTCATTTTCTCTTTTCTAATCATTTTACCAATGGTCTTATTAAAGTTATCTTTGTGGAATTTTGACTTGCCACTTCCAGTGGAAAATTTTCTGAGTTTAAATTAAAACATCTCTCTCTTTCTTTTAATTTTTTTTTCCTTCTTCAGCTTCTTTTTCTATGTATTTCAGTGTTTGGTATACTTTGTGTCTTGATGTTCCACAAAAGGTTCACAGGCTCATAGGTGCGGCTTTTTTGAGGGGGCTGGATTTAGGGTGTGTGAATGTGGGTTAAGGGTCTGGAAATAGGAGTAGCCCATTAACTGGTTTAGTATAGAACTGGGTGTAATGGGAAGGCTAGGTGTAGATGACACCAGCCAATAGACCTCCAGCCTGGATGAGATATAAAGAGAATGAAAGGCAAGCTGCTACTTTCTTACTGCCTTGCAAAAAACTGTCCTTCCTCTTCATGACCCTGAGCTGTG
This sequence comes from Thryonomys swinderianus, assembly GCA_004025085.1. Taxonomy (NCBI): domain Eukaryota; kingdom Metazoa; phylum Chordata; class Mammalia; order Rodentia; family Thryonomyidae; genus Thryonomys; species Thryonomys swinderianus. The sequence goes on from PVIC010002998.1 coordinate 60,688, forward strand.
CCACCCTGCCTTGGAGGCAGCTGATTTGGAAGCCACTATGGACTATGAACTGAAATAAACTTTTCTGCCTTTAACTTTTGAGGGCCAGATATTTGGTCATAAAACAACAGAAAAACAAAACAATGCATTTTAATTGTACATATCTATAGGTTCTATAATTTAAATATAAAATATCCCCCAAAGACTTATGTGATAAAGAGTTTTTTGCAGTGCCTGCCAAGTGTTCAAAGATGGAACAGTGAAAAGTGATTGTATCCTGAGGACATTAAACTCCTGGATGGGCTAACCATTAATGAATTTATTATGTAAATGGATTTATGAGTAGGTGTGGCCTGATTGGATAAAGCAGGCGAGGGGTGTGGCTTTGGATGTTCCATGCTTTCCCAGCCCCTTGGTTTCTGGTTTCTCTCTCTCTCCTTCTGTGCTTCCCGGTTGTCCTGAAGGGAGCGCACCTTTCCTCGCCTGGGCCCCTGGGTGCCCCCCGGACCTGCTGACCACCAACAGGCAGCAGTCTGGAACACTGGAACAGATTTTTAGACTCCATCTTACTCACGGAAAGATACTGACAAAAGAAATTACCTCATGAAGTTTTGGGGGGAAGGATCAGTAATTTTATAAGGAAAACTGTATTTTTTTTCAAGATTTTCTATGGATTTCCTTTACATTGACATTCAATTCAGAAACATAGAAGTCATCCTAGACTTCCCTGTACATCGACATCCAATTCAAAAACGTAGAAGTCATCCTAGACGCCTCCCTCATATCAAAGCCTGAGTTTTCAAGACCCAGCATAGCTGCTAAAACCCACCTGTACCTTCTCTACTCGATGGAGTAGCCTCATTGGATCTTACAGAGCCTGTGCGAAGAAGCTGCACTTCTTAATCCCTTTCCTTTCCTGTCTATCGTCAATCTGCTGCCAGAGGAACCAGTTTTAATATGTCATTTTTTCAGGAAATCTTATACCGTTTCTTATCTGACTATTCTCTGAAATTTCCTGTCCATACTCTTCTACCTGCTACTCCTTCTGTCTGAAATATCCTGTCCAATGTGATTATCTAAAATTAATTTTACCCTAAAAGTTATACTATTTACTTATTCAGAATAGAAAGATTTTTAGTCTTGAGGTTTTGTGTATCTACATGGTACCTCAGTTCATCAGCTCAATTCATCCCATGATTCTGTGGAAGATGGCCAGGTGGTGTTCACAACCCCACGCAGAATTCACAAATTGAACTAACATTTTGCTAAACACTTCTACTCATGAACCAAATTGATTGCAAACAGAAGTATCCATGAAGCAAAGTATTACTGTATTAATATACAGTACTTATCGCTTCTTGTGACAGGTGATGTCCATTGATTTAATCTCTGACTATGACTTCTTAACAGTTTGGAGTACATTCATTGATGCTGAAGAAGGCATACTAAAAATTTAAGATCTTTTTAATCTTTCTGATGAAAACATTCATCACATTTATCATTGTCAACAAATGTCCATCCATATTCCAGGAAACTGGATTGAATCTAAAATTTGCTTTGAAATAAATCAGCATCCATGATCCCCTTGTAGAATGAATCATTTTGTTCATATTTGTTTTGTATGAAATATAATGTTTTGTAGAATAGTTTTACTTATCTTGGTGTGTAAGATGTAGATGTTCAGAAGTCTCAGGGTTTTTTTTAAAATTGTGCTTTAATTATCTACCTCGTACTTTGTTTCTAGCATGTTCTCAACAGTAAGAAAGACAGCTGTGCTCATCCAGCATTTCTCAAATTCTTGCAGTTAGGTCGGAGTGACGGGCTGAATTTCGACCAGTGAACTATGTCCAATAAGGTGGGAGCCACTTCCGGCCGCATCAGTGATGGGCGGTTGAGTGTCCTACAATCCCCCTCATTATCTCAAATCCCTGAGCAGACGAATTCATACGGTTATATCACAAGGAGGAGCAGGAGGTTGAAATACTTTGATAACCGACTAGAGTGGATTTTACTAGTTCATTTGGAAATTTAGGAAGAAATGCAGAAGAATTAACTGTTATTGTGCATTTTCTACATTTTAAAAATTGGAAAATGACTACAATAATCAAATGTATAGAATTTTAGTCTTACTTCAGCAATAATATGAAGAATGATGACAAATCTGACATGAAATGTGAATTTCAAATAAAGACAATTGAATATAGTACTGTAATTGTGGCTGAGGTGGTAGATGTATTTTTCACTTTATTAAAAATATAGTTGTTTTTAAAGTTCATTATGCATTGAACTCCACAATAAAAATTTAATGATATAGTCGCCCTATATTTTAAAAGGACAATGTAAAGTTTTATTTCCTTATGCTTCACTGATAATGTTCAGGGTTCATTTTAATAGTTACATTTAAACAGTGTTGAACTACAAAAGTTATAAATAATGTATGGTGAAAATTTATAGCATTCTGTAAAGGATGTACAATAGTTAGAAGTATAGTTAATCAGGTTACTAGAGTTTGAGAACAATTATATTGGTTAGTTTAATTATTTATGTAAGCATAGCATAAGAAATGGTATTTAATTAATTTACACTCCTATTTCCTTGCATTTTAAAGGCCCTACACAAATGAGGTATGCCAATTTGCATGTCCTCAGGAAGCCCTGGTTCATGTAGATGCAGTTCTCTTATTAAGACTGTATTTTCTATTACAGAAACTTATGTATTTTAAAGGTCACCTTCACTGAAAGCATGAGTTGATAAGGTTGTATAAAATCTACCAAAGTGAGGCTATTGTATGTGCATAAAAATATTAGCATAAAGATAAGAAAGCAGGACTCATTTTAAGAGATTTAGCAGGTAGCAGGGATCCATTGTGGCAGGAAGGCACACTTGTTTGCTACCGCACTGCTATAAATAAAAGATATTTTTCAAATGACTGTGCCAATTGCTGACAAGCATTGTGGTTATTTTAAAAAGTGAAAATAATGTGCAAAGAAACCCAAATTACATTTATGAATAATAAGAAAAAGGAAAATGGAAATAGTTCTGTTGCAGTTTTCTAACATCCTTCTTGTTAATATGAGGCATTTTATAGTTAAGTAAATATTTCCAGAATATAAATGTACATTTATGCTATTGTGCTCATGAATTATAAAAGTCAATCTGGTAAATTAAAAAAAATATGTTTGGTTATGTCACTTTGAGTCAGTACCACCATATTTTTTAAACACACCACAGAAATTAGTTTTGTTATGGGTTAAAAGACTATTAAAATCAATTAAAAAGCTTATTAATAAAAACACTTGCAAGTATCAACACTCAAGACTGCTCCGGCTTTGTGCTGTTGACTCCCTGTGTTCCCCTCAAAAGTAGGAAGAAATTGTTATTCCTTATGTACCAGATCCTTTGTTTAACATTTTAAGAGTAGAATCTATTTTAATCCACATAACAGCTTCACCGAGAAGATAAATTGTTGTTTCCTTTTCAAAGGTTAAAGAAAACAGAAGTTTAATTCAAACTCTGAGCAGCCTGGTTACTTCACTGCACTGTTTAAGGTCTCGAGTGGACCGTGAGTCCTGCCAGTTGCACAGCACCTTTAACACCCCGGGCTTAATTTTAACGTGTAAAAATGGCACCGCTAGTTGACGAGCAATTCCTTGCACTAATCTACTTGCAGTCTAAGTTTCAGTCTTTTGAAGGACTTTAGTATCATCTCAAGGAGTGAGCTCAATCACACGAGTGCTGCACAAATCTTTGTATGTTAAGGAGATTTTTATTTATTTACTTACTTACTTGTGAGTTGTAGAAGAAAGAGGTCTGTTTTGACTCGTCGTTCCAAAGATGCATAGTCCAGGACTACCTTTGATGACGTACTCTTCAGTTGGCAGAATATAGAGAAAATACAGGGTATCAAAGGCCACAAGTAGGTGTATGTGTTTGTGTGTGTGTGTGTGTGTGTGTGAGGGGGTGTGCATGTGTGTATGTGTTCTGATCTCTTCTTATAAAGCCACCAGAGGCAGGTTTGGTGGCTCAAGCCTGTAACACCAGCACACAGGAGGCAGAGGCAGGAGATTGCTGAGTTGGAAGCTTGTCTGGGCTACATAGATTAACTCAGGGCCAGCCTGAACTACAAAGTGAGACCCTGTCTCAGTAAGTAAATAAGTAAGTGAACACATTCTTCTCCTTCTTTCCATTTGTAGACCCTTCTTCTTGTACGCACGGGATGTGTAAGATAGTGACAGGAAGACCAGCTCTTCGTGGCGGCCCAACACATTTATCTAACTAGTATGCACTCTCCATAACAGGTGTAATTTGACATCTGACAAGGGTTGAGCTCTGCTGCACCGCTTCTCACACTGGAGACACTCCCGAGACTTCTCTCCTGAAAGTATCCTATGGAGGTGAGTCAAGTGTGACATCTGGACGGAGCCTCTGCCGTGCACTGCACACATAGGGCTTCTCTCTGGTGTGTGTTCTTTGATGATCAAGTAGGTGTGATGTTTAACCGAAGCTTTTTCTCCAGCCCTCCAAGTTGAAGGCTTTTCCCCAGAATCCACTCTGTAAGGGCCTCTGAAGCTTTTCTCACATTCTCTGCATGCAACGGGCTTTCTTCTTATGTGAATGCTTTAATGCTGACCAAATTTGCTTTCTGATAAAAGGCTTTCCCACACTCATTCATTAGTAGGTCTGTATGTATCAACTAATGTTAAATAAAGATTGAATTCCTACTAACGGCTTTCCCACATGTAGTACATCTGTAGGTTTTTCTCTGGTTTGAATTATCTGGGATCCACAAGTTTTGATGCCTCTTGAAATCAGAAATGTCACATTATTACACATATAGGGTTTCTCTTCACAAGACTGAGTTATGATTAAATATTCTCACATTGGATATATCAATAGGTCTTCTCTCTACAGTGAGTTTTCTGATGTTCAGTAAGGTATGAATTTTTGCTGAAGGATTTCCCACACACATGCCATTCAAAGAGCTTTGAGCCACCAGGACCTGTCTCCTGTCTGCTCAGGCCCGGCTCTCACAGAGCCTTGCGCATGTGTCCTCCATCTAATTGTTCTCTGTCTTTGCCTGTCCCTCTGACAATCAATAGCCTTTGTTCACAGAGACAATTCTTCTTTAATTTATGACATTCCTAGTCTTTTCCTGTTACACTGGTTTTGAGGGGGAGAGCTGGTCACTTGCCCTGAACTTTCTTTTGGGAAAAGAACTTCCTCCTGTCCTTTATTGTGATTTTTCTTTCCATGAATGTTCTGCTTCTGTCTCAGTCTGTCTCATAAGCTAGTTGAGAGGCAGACTCCTCTGAACTGCAAGGTCATACAGGACATTTAATCATAGCTTTTTGAGGAAGGTACACACTGATTTCCACAGTGATTACACAATTCTACATTCCCACCAACCATAGAGAAGGGTCCTTTCTTCACACAGCCCCACCAGCACTTGCTGTTGGTTGTTTTGACAGCACCATTCTTTCTGGATTAGGATAGAATCTCGGTGTTGTTCTCTGCATCTCTCAAATGAACAGTGATGTTAAACATTTTTTAATATGTTTATTTGCTATTTCTACTTCATCTGAAAAAATGGTCATTCCAGTTGCTCATTTTTTTAATGAGTTTTGAATTTGGGGTTTGAGTTTTTAAAGCTGTTTATATATTCTAGATAGTAGTTTTTGACTACTAAGGAACAATTGGTAAAAAAGAAAAAAAATCTCACATTGTAACTTGTCTTTTAGCTCTGTTGCTGGTTTCTCTTCCTGTGCAGAAGCTTTTTTTTTTTTTTTTTTTTTTTTTTGAGACAGGGTCTCGCTTGGTAGTTCAGGCTGGCCCTGAGCTCACTATGCAGCCCAGGGAATCCTCAAACTCAGCAATCCTCCTGTCTCTGCCTCACAAGTGCTGGGATGACAGGCGTGAGCCACCATACCCAGCACTGTGGTATGTGGTATTGATGGCTGGTGGGCGTGAGTCTCCACGCCCAGCACTGTATGTGGTTACTGGGGATTGAACTCAGGACCTTGCACTTGCGAGGCAGGCACCGGAACCACTGAGCTAAATCTCTGGCCCGGAAGCTTTTTAATAAGATGGAATTCTAGTTGTTAATTCTTTATGCTAGTTTCTGCACTTTAGAAGTTTTGTTTATGTTTTTTATAGTGTCTTCAAGAATTTTACCTTCTCTGTTTTCTAGGAAACTTAGTGTTTCTGTTTGACTATTTAGGTCTGTAAGTCACTTCATTATTAGTTTAGTGGGGAAATAATCCTGTTAGTGACAATTTTTCAGTTATTGGCTCCCTTTAATGACACCTTCTATATTGATCACCATGAAAACTGATTTAGGATAGTATCATACATTTTAAAAATGCTCCTTTACTCATGAAAGTCAGTCCTTGCTTTTCTATTTGGAGGAATTGCTACTCACTTGTTAATTGCCAGAAGCAGCAAAAAGGAAGCTGATGTCTATGTTAAAGAGAAATTCGCCAAGACTCTGTGTTAAAACTCTTTAATTTGCACTATGTATATTGATCTATGCCATTACTAAATCCATTAAACATCCATCAGGTTTTCCTTTTTGTAAGATTAAACACTTGATGCTTAGAAAATTTAAATGGTTTGCCACTGAGAAAATGTGTAATAGAGGAGACATAAGCTCTAGGTTTTCCAAGCTGCATTTTAGATTAAATGCAGGCTTCCAGACGTACTATATTTATTCCACAATTCCCTGAACCTTAAATTTTTCTTATGTTTTCTACTGGTTGTACTTTTCCAATCTCTTCCTCACCCACACACCTCAATTATAATTGAGTTGCAGACAGAACTAAATCAATAACCCTTAGAAGCTGTAACCCCCACCTACCCATGTTAACAAATTTTTTCCCTTTCATCTACATCGCAGGCAGTGATGAATGCATAGTTCAATGTACTTTTTTACATCCCAGGCTTAAATTCATAATGGAACTGTCAGTCAATAAGACACCATTTGTTGGTCACAGCCTAACTGAAGAATGTTTATTTTCTGAATGCTGTCAGTATGTCTTTAAAGGTAATATTTTAAACTTCTGAGTGTCTACTTTATGGTTTTAATTGCAGAGAATTAGTAATTTAAGTCAAAAATTTTCATAGTGATATTGTTTTCTTGGAAGCAGGCTTATAAATATTACTCATGACAAGAATACTAATTCAGAGGAGCCAATCTATTCCTGGAATTACTCAGAATGGGAGTTCCATGAAAACGTGTAACATCTGCTGGCTCAAACCTATAATCTTAACACTCTAAAGGAAACCCACCTACCATTTTATGAATTGAGAAATCTTATTTAGATCTGAGAGGTTTTGGAGAAAGTTGCAATTTTTGTCATCTCTCACATCATCATCCCCCACCTTCCTGGAACTACAAATTCGTCCTCATTCCTCATACAGAACAGCTCTGCCCACACCCCACCCCTTGAGAATCTCATTTTCTGGGCCAAGCACCCATTCAGGTATTTTTCCAAACAGATTTTCCTTTCTCATGACAAATGCTGAGAAATAAAATTCTCTCAGTTTATAACATTATTTTAAGTAACTTAGGAAACTTATCCAGAATGTTTAAACATTATCCATCATGTTACAAAATTGTTAACAGGGCCAGAGATTAGGCTCAGTGGATCCGGCACCTGCCTCGTAAGCACAAGGTCCTGAGTTCGATCCCGGTAACCACATAGAATGCTGGGCGTGGTGACTCACGCCCACCAGCAACCAATACCACACACCACAGTGCCGGGCGTGGTGGCTCACGCCTGTCATCCCAGCACTCGGGAGGCAGAGACAGGAGGGTTGCTGAGTTCGCGGCGGCTTGCCTGGGCTTCATAGTGGGTTCAGGGCCAGCCTGAACTACAAAGCGAGACCCTGTCTCAAAAAAAAAAAAAAAAAAAAAAAGTTAACATATTGGTCTCTTTTGTCCCAGTCTTCATTATTTTACAGATTTGAATTTTTTTTTTCTGTAGGTACTCTTTCTTTTGTTTTACATTAGTTTTTACATCCTATTATCAGACATTTTTGAGGCTGCTAAAATTTGTCCGAAGCCCCAATTTTTAAGCGTTTTATATGTTGTGTTAAATGGTTCAATTTGCATAAAGCATTCTTTCTGGTCAAATATTTAGATTTTCACATTTTTATGTCCTAAATTATTCTGTAATAACGACTTTTTTTCACTGCTAAGAATCAAATACATGCCTTTGTGCAGGTCAAGAAAATGCTATAATAAGAATTTTCATATATGAATGCTGCTCTGCATTTTTGTTATTATGTTGGGATAAGAATCTAGAAAAGAAATCAGTGAATCAAAGGACAGCTTAAGATGCCTATCTCTAAATTGCTTCTAGAGAGGTTTCTTGAGTGATATGATCAAATATATAATTTTGAGATAATTTGAATCTAGGGAAAAATAGCTAGAATTTGAATGGAACTGTAATAGCACAGTTTAGGAAGGTGTTGATGTAGAGATAGGAATAGGCAATAGTGTTAGTTCCAAAATGGAATCAGAAGGATTAGTTAAATATGCAAATAGGAGGTAAGAAGCAAGGAACAAAAGACAACTTCTTTATCTTTTCATTCTACCTAAGTGGAACAATACTATTATATTTGTTTGTCTCTTTTAAAAAATCTTTTTGACATGGCCAGAGATTTAGCTCAGTGTTTCTGGCACGTGCCCAGCAAGTGCAAGGTCCCTGGTTCGATCTCCAGTAACCATATACAACAATACTGGGTGTAGGGACTCACACCCACCAGCAATCAGTACCACTTACCACAGTGCTGGGCATGGTGGCTCATGCCTGTAATCCCAGCACTCACGAGGCAGAGGCAGGAGAATTGCTAAGTTTGAGGCTTGCCTAGGCTACCTAATGAGCTCAGGGCCAGCCTGTACTACAAAGCAAGACCCTGTCTCAAAAAAAAAAACAAAACAAAACTTTTTGCCAATACTATTTCAAATGCAGAAAGAGAAAGTGGCAAAGTGTGCAGGTGAGTAAGAAAAGATAATTTTGTATGAAACTCTTGTATTTGGATTATGTACCAAGTTTTTTAAATCTTAGGTGTGATCTGGTGGACATGTAGAAATATTATTCCTGGGAAGGAACATCTTCTGTTTTTGCCTGACCAACATCCCACACTAGTTTCAGAATTTTTTCAAAGAGGATCTTCTGGTGCCAATCTCGTTAGGAGTCTTGTCTTCAAGTTGTATTACTTAATAAACATTTGTTTTTATTTTTAAATAGAGTTTGTTGGTATATTTTAAGAATACATTATGTTAGCATTCTCACTGAGAATTTTTACTTGACATAATACATCTTGATTCTTCTTTTTTCCCATTCCCCTCCCCTCCCTTCAGCACCCATCACCCCATGAACATAAGCTTTGTTTCTGTTTTTACTTTTTTATCATGAGTTTTTTTTTCCCTTCTTTGTTTCCCCTTTCCCCATCTACTTTCTCTTTGCCTTTGGATATTTTCTTTTTATTTCACGTTACTTATCATACATTTTGGACTTCATTTACACCTTCATTTCTCACACTAGAGAATTATACAGTATTTACACATATGTGTCCTATTTATTTCTTTTATGAGTAGGGTCTCAAGGTGCATTCATTTAGCTATAAATATCTCTAATTGATAAACACTCATTTTAAAGTTAAATTCCAAGTGTTTTTTGCTTGGTAATTTGTGAGAGATAGGGTAAGAGGACACAGCCAGAACCCTCATGGCAAGCTATAGTTCCCCGTGAATCCCACAGCAAAAGGATTAACAACCAACAAACAACAAAAATAGAACCATGAAGAAAAGGCCGAGTCTGGTTTTGACTCTTGCTACTCTGAGCAGTGGTAGCAAAAGGCCAAATACTGCAGAAGCAGAAAGAGTGCAAATTCCCCAAACTTGCTGCACCTTTATTTGGTACAAAGCCTTTGCACCTAAAATCCTAGCATGCACAAAACAGGGTGATTATCCACAATATTCTCTGTAGTTGAAGATCCCATAGGGCAGGACAGACATCCTTAAATCCAAGTTTTAAAATCAATAATCCTAGTGCAGTAATCCTTGTAGTTTAAAATCCTGCAGGGTGTGGAAAATGTCTGCAATAATTCCCTTATTTGATTCCGCAGGTCAGGGCAGACATCCTTAAATCCACATAAATTGTAAATCCAAGTAAGTCATCCACAGTTCCTGACAGTAAATGAAAGGGGGTGTTTGTGTGTGTGTGGGGGGGCTCATATGAGCCCTGAGTAGCCCATGGTGGCATCTGTTCCTTCTCATTCTGGGAATGCCACTTCAGTTTTCTTGGGAAGGTCAATCATTCCCCCATTCTGCCTTCCTTTGGCACTACTCTCTGGATCCTAAGATGGCACATAAATCAGCCAATCAGATATGCTGGAGGTAAAGTGTAGTAGTCTCTATGGAAGTTGTTGAGAAAGTTCTTTCAAAATGTCTGCTAAGGGGGAAGAAAAGATACATAACTATATAACTGGAGCTACTGACAGCTATTTTTCTATTGGCCAATAGAGTCAACACAAAGCAGATCTGAGTTAATTTAGCCAGTCTAGCCCTAGGGTGTTGCTTGAGCTCTAGGATTCAGTTTTAGGACTTATCAGTCCTATGAGACATTAAAATTTCCTTTGTACCTTAAGCCATCCTGAGTGACCGTCTATAACATACAATATGGGATGTCAGAAAAAGCATCAAGTTTTGAAAGGTTAAAAATATTCAAGATAGAGGAATGAGCGGGGGCGGACCGGACCCAGCAGCTCTAGGCCTGCTGTGCTGTGCTTCTGGCGGACTGGGGAACCAGCCTTGGGCAGACCGGACCCAGCAGCTCCCAGCCCGCTGTGCCGTGCTTCCGGCGGACTGAGGAACGAACGGGGGCGGACCGGACCCAGCAGCTCTGGGCCCGCCTTGCGTGCTTCCAGCGGATTGGGGAATGAGCAGCGGGAGGACCGGACCCAGCAGCTCCGAGCCCACTGTGCCGTGCTTCCAGCAGACTGGGGAACCAGCCTTGGGCGGACTGGACCCAGCGGATGCGGCCCTGCCGTGCCGTGCTTCTGGTGGACTGAGGGAGCAGCACGCGGACCCTGCTGCAGGGTGCAGTCCATTTCCAGTGGACTGAAGGCCGCCCACCAGCCCACTGTATCCCAGAGCTATGCAGTGAGGAGTCAGACATAGAGGTAACTCATAAGCTCAAAGTATCCAGTATAGAATCTAACAAACCTTTTTATCTTATTTACTGTGTTTAATACCGATATTGGCATTTATTGTATTATGGTAACAAACATGATGTGATTATTCTGCTCAAATACCTACCATGATGTGTCAGGAGTGAGAACTCTCAAGGGTTATTATAGATTCAAGGAGGACCACCCAGGAAAGTGCTGCTTCCAAAGGGCCCCAGATAATAGAAAGAGATCTGCAACAAACATTGTCCTGTCATCAGTCAAAGAAGAGCATTAAAAACAAAGAAAGAGTAGAAATGGGAAAATACACAAAAATCCAGACACAAAGATCACCACCACAGGGAAATTCAGAGAAAAGGGAAATAGGGCAAACTGAAACTCAAACACCAGGACTCTTGGAGATGGTAACTAAAGCAGATCTAGTAAAATGGAAAGCAGAACTCATCTCTGAGATCAAAACAGAGATACTGTCCTCAGTGAAAGACTTCA
>PVIC010002999.1:0-72246 GCA_004025085.1 Thryonomys swinderianus
AAAAATGTCCTCTGGATATAAGGAGCTATAGTATTACCTAATGAAAATTTGGAGAGAGTAAACATAGCCATTTACACTGAACCTCTACTGGCCATAGATAAGAGAGGCAGGACAACACCAAACAGGCAAAGTCCATCAGGAGATGTATTTGCTGTGGCTATTTGCTTGGTGGGTTGGTTCTGGAAGCAGAATGTGGTACGTCTTTGGTGACTAATCTTCAACATTATAAAGGAATATGGATCCAGTTTCTTCTCTGTCTTTATTTGTTTTGGTTAAAGATGACAGTTAAAATAATTCTCTTTTTTTCTTGCATATACTCGCTCATGTGGGATTTAATATAGGACTTCTTGTAATTTTTCTTCCATTAAGAGTCAATCCTAGGACCTGAGATTTATTGTCAGTGGTTCCGGCACGTGCCTCGCAAGTGCAAGGCCCTGAGTTCAATCCCCGGTAACCACATGCAATGCTGGGCGTGGAGACTCACGCCCACCAACAATCAGTACCGCATACCACAGTGCCGGGCGTGGTGGCTCACGCCTGTAATCCTAGCGCTTGGGAGGCAGAGGCAGGAGGATTGCTGAGTTCCAGGCTTGCCTGGGCTACACAGTGAGCTCAAGCCAGCCTGAACTAAGCGAGACCCTGTCTCACAAAAGAAAAAAAAGCCAATCCTAAATCTTCTATATTGAAATTACAGCTCATCTTTTACATGTTTTAGCTTAATTCTCCAATTTCCAAAGAATTTAAATATTCAAAAATTTTGTTAAACATTTTTAAGTGTAATGAATAAATGAAAGACAATATTTATTTGGCATCTTGCAATAGTGTATTTTAGTAGTAAGAAACTTTGATTGCTTTTTTAAATGCATTAATTTTCATGCCATAGCTGAAGAATTGTCACGTGAAACAGCTCATACAAATGTTGGTCAACACAGCTCTGCTGAAAACAAAGATAAACCTGGGTACCAGAACTTAAGAGATCACATACAAAACAGGTTAGTTTTAAGCAAAATGTCTTGCATCATTCTTTTGCTTTTGAATGGACTGAAAATCAGTTTGAAATCATCAGAGGTATAGATGTTTCCCTACATTTCTACATGTGAAACAAAATTAAGCAATGTTGGTACTGAATGAAATATTTAGGTGGTAGCTTTTGCATTCAGAGCACAAGTAATTGTATTCTGAGAAAGATTCAATCAGATAATACTTCCTTTTACGGCCCATGAATTTATAGTTTAATTGTATGGAATTCTGCTTAGGTAGCATTTTCCAGTGGCGATCTTAGAAGTGCAAGATGGTAAGTGTAGTTCTAACACTACTACATTTGCTAAGGTGAAGTTATATGCAACCCTTCCAGTTTTATACAATCTTTTCCTTTGGGAAAGTAAATTCAGGAACATTTGACAATTTGTTGAGAATTCTAAAAATATGAAGTAAACTAGGGAAAAGTAACGATATATATTAAGTCTGTGTACGCTTTAGAAAATGTTTTAAAAACTTTTGAGCTGGGCATGGTGGCTCACACCTGTCATCCCAGCACTTGGGAGGCAGAGGCAGGAGGATTACTGAGTTCAAGGCTTGCCTGGGCTACATACAGTGAGCTCAGGACCAGCGTGAACTACAAAATGAGACCCTGTCTCAAAAAAAAAAAAAAAAAGTTTTGAGAATCATTCAAGAGTCATTCCTTTGAGTAAAGCAAGTAAGTCTAGGCACCTGTACTTGTTCAAAAACCTTTTCATTTTCTATTTTGAAGAAAAATGTAAATGACCTGAATGGATCAGGCTACAGCTGCTATTAGAAAAGTGCTGAGAGACTCTCTGCCGTTAGAACAGACGATGCTGTCAGATTTTTCAGCAGAGGACTAGATGGGCGCTAGAGGCTTCCTGCATTGGCAGTATTTTAAAATCTTCTTTCACTCCCTTGTCCCAACAAGTACATTTTGATAACATTAAATGATTTTTTAAAAAATTTTAATTCATTGATTTTATTGGTACAGTTTATATGCACATCATGGTCACAATCGACAGTGAAAATTTGTATCAGTATATGACTTAATTCTCATTTTCCCATTCCCCTGCCCACCCTACAACGTCCATCCCTATATACATAAGTTTTGCTTCCTTTTTTTAACCACCATATTTTTTCTCTCGTTATGTACCCCAATCTCCCCACAGTATCTATCATACACTCTAGAACTCATTTATATCTTCAGTTTCTCATACCAGATAAAAGATTATGTTATTTACACATCTGTGACCTATGTATTTCACTTATATATGTGTCTTCAAGGTACATACATTTGAGATTTGAGTACAAATGACTCAAATTTATCATTCTTTATGGCAGAATACTACTCTATTTTATTTTTTAAAATCACATCTTCTTTATACAGTTTCCAGTTGGTGGGCATTTGGGTTGTTTCCAAGATTTAGCTATCACACACTGAGCTACTATGAACACGGGTGCATATATGTCACCATGATATGGTTCCTTTAATTCTTTTGTGTATATTCGTAGCAGGGCAACAGCAGGGTCAAATGGGACCTCTAATCCTAGTTTTCTGAGGAATCTCCACGCTGATCTCCATAGTGGTTGCCCCAGTCTACATTCCCACCAACAGTGGAGAAAGACTCCTTTTTCTGTGTAACCTCACCAGAATTTGTTGCTGGCCAATTTCACAATAGCAGCCATTCTTTGTGGAGTGAGATGAAATCTCAGTGTTGTTTTCATCTGCATCTCTCAAATGACCAATGATGTTGAGCATTTCTTCATATGCTTCTTGGCTGCTTTTACTTCTTCCTCTGAAAAGTGTCTGCTCATTTCAAATGCCCATTGTTGAACTGGGTCTTTACATTAGGGAAGACTGAGTTTTTTAGGCTCTTTATATATTTTTAGATAGCAGCCCTTTGTCTGAGAAATAGCTGGAAGATTTTTTTGCCCAAATTGTTGGTTGGCTTTTCTCCCTCCTGGTAGTTTCTTTTGCAGTCCTGAAGCTTTTTAATAGGATGAGATCCCATTTGTTGATTCTTTCTAGTTCTCGTGCTATAGAGGTTTTGTTTATAAAGTCTTTTCTTTAAGTTCAATACTTTTAGAAAACTGTAGGTTTCTAAAAGTGGTTTCCTTGAGCTCATGTATATTGGCAGCCTATTTTTTTTTACTATGTTATGGCAAATAAATTATGCTTAATATATATTCACTCAAATATTTCAAATCAGCATGGATATTCACATAATATTTTGATTTTACAGGATCATAGGCTTCTTGGACAACTGGCCTTTGTTGGAACAGTGGTTTTCAGAACCAGAAAATATTTTGATAAAAATTGATGCTGAAATAGATAAACAGCCTTTATGCCAAAAAGTAAAAGAAATTTTTGCAGCTGAAATTGTGAAGAAAAAGAATAAAGGTAATTACATTTCTTGTCATTTAAATTTATTTACTAACGTGTATGCTCATACTGACTTTAGAAACCATCTATGCAAAGTTCTCCCTTGTATTTGGATTACACAATCTACCGATGTATTTTGCCTTTTGCTGTAACTTACTGCTGCATTTTCTAAATAACATAGCTTTTTCTCCCCTTTTTAAATTGATTTTGTAAAAAGTGGTTATCACACTGAAAGCACTGAAGAGAACATTATTCTTTTCCATATTATAAAATCAACTGCAAAATTAAAGTAGCTAAAAAAATATACACCATAAAATAGGCATTATTTCACTGCTTTCATTCTAAAAAAGAAATAGTTAAGTAAGAATATTAAACACATTGCATACACTGAACACATACAATCTCTATTTGTCAATTAATAACTTTATATTAAAATTAATGATGTTATAGAGACGATTAAAGATTTAAATTTGTTGGCTTCAGGCCGGAGGGTTAGCTCAGTGGTTCCGGCGCCTGCCTTGCAAGCGCAAGGACCTGAGTTCAATCCCCGGTAACCACATATAATGCTGGGCATGGTGGCTCACGCCTATAATCCCAGCACTCGGGAGGCAGAGACGGGAGGATTGCTGAGTTCGCGGCAGTTTGCCTGGGCACCATAGTGAGCTCAGGGCCAGCCTGAACTACAAAGCAAGACCCTGTCTCCAAAAAGCAAAAAAAAAAAAAAAAAAAAAAAAAAAAATTTGTTGGCTTCAACAAGGAAAAAGTATGTAAATTCCCCCCACAGGATGAAACACTAGACAATTTAATTTTCTCCAAATTTATCCTTTTTTCTGATTTACTGATCATTAGTCCCCTCTTTGTTAGACTATTTCTCTAGTATATCTCTTCCACACAGAACCACCTAAACTTCTTTCTTTCTTAATTCAACCAATAATAATTTCTCATTAACTGTTCCTCATGTTAAAACTTACTATTGAAGGAATAATCTTAAACTCAATCTAATGCCAGGCTTACATTGGAATTTTAGCTTTGAAAGATAATTTGAAATAAACATCTTCCTTGTTTTATCAGTTGCCCCTACTAATGCTGGTAACTGGTTAATACTATCAAAAGAATTCTAAAGTTTCTCTGCGATGCTACCTCCTACTCTTAGATTTATGATCTATCTACTATCATATGTCTGTGAGTTTTCCCAGCCCAACAGGGTCCAGAAGCTCACACAGAAGATAGGACCCAATATCCAAATGTCTGCCCAAGAAAATACCAGCGTGGGCCTTTTCGGTGGAACAGTGCCAACTTTGACAGTACTCTGAGAGGTTTAATGTGGGGTGCGCACTTGCCTGGAGGGCGGAGGGAACCATCACAGTGTGCCTGGGATCTTCATTGGAATCAGATACAAAGTGATTCTAAACTGTAAAGCATGTAACTACAATCAGTTTGTTTCTGCCTGACTCAGCTTCAGCATTTTCTGAAAGATTTTATATCTATTGACTACAGGAACAGGAGCAAGTGTTACTATTTTGGGTTTCCATTCCAAATAATTAATACTAACTTTTAAATAATGATTATTTTATTATTAATAAATAGTTACCTGGCCCAGTGCTTCAGTCAAAAGTAGAATAAAAGAATGTACTACTATATATGTACTACTACATATTTTTGACTTGAAAAGGTGACCAATATACTGATCATAGGAAAAAGCAGGTTATATAGAAAATAGCCTCACTTATGTTTTTAAAAATGACATGTATATATTGAATTTATATGCACAAAGAATGTAGTGGGGTCTATATGATATTTGATGATGGGAACCAAGGACAGTCTTCATAAATACTTCCTTCCTCCCTATTTGTTTAAATTCATAGATTTTTTTAAAAAAAGAATAATTATGTTTCACTTTTACAATCAGAAACAAAACTCTATTTTCACTTTTAAAGAAAATCTAATCTAAGGAACTTCCTTGCTAGTTGCATTGAAGAGAGTGATCAGGGCCCTGGAGAACTGATGTGAAGAGAGCTGATGGGGGGCCAGCCGGCCGGGCCCCGCCTTCCTCCAGGGTGCGAGGTCTCAGAGGCTGGGACAGCCGGGGTGGGGGTGGGGCGTGCCGCGGAGGCTGCGTGATCGGCGAAGGGCCACAGCAATGACAGGAGCCACACTCCAGCTTCGAGGCCCCTGGGCTGACTGTCCCCTCCGCCCGGGGACACTCTTGCCTCCCACCCACGAGGCCCGCACCTGACTTTCTCCGTGTCTTTGCTCAAATGTGCCACGGCCCCATCTAACTTCGTGCTCTGCATAAACCTTCCAGCACTGCCCTGCACACTCCTGACCCCCTTCCTCTCTATTCTGTTTCTTTCCTCCACACCGGGAACCACAGCCCAACGTTCTGTATAAATGAAGTTAGTCATTACGTGTATGGTCTACCTCCTGCTACTAGGGTACTGACTTTTCTCTGATTCCATTTCCTGTTGCCTCTCCAGCATCCAGGACGGGGCCCGCTCTTGCATGAGTACTAGTAGTAGCTTGACTGTATGAACAGTCCTCCCTTTGCTTCCACCTATTGCTCCAGGACCTGGGGAGGCTGTGGCGGGAGGTTCACTCGAGGCCAGGAGTTTAAGACCAGCCTGAGCAACACAGTGAGATTCTGTCCCCCACCTCCCGCCTCCCCTAAAACTGCTGCATGATGTGTGTGACTCAGGTACTGAGGCATTTGAGTGCTGCCCTTTGCCCTTCCACTTCCTCCCCACCCTACCTTTTCTGTGTTCTTTTTAAACTTTTCTTTATGCTTTTTTTCCCCAATACCGGGGATTGAACTCAGGTCTCTGTGCTTCCATATGCTCTTTTTAAAAATCTTGCTTTTCTAATAAAATTTTAAAAATAAGCCTGTATTTTCTCATTCCTTTAATTTTGTTTTTAGCTAGTTCTGCATTATTAGCTACTTTTACACTTGGGACCCACTCGATGAGTTTTTACACACACACACACACACACACACACACACGGCCCCATCACTCCCCCCTCACAACCATAAATACCTCCTCCGCTCTGACCCCCATAACCCTCATAAAGAGAAACCATATGACGAGGAAAAGAAGCCTTAGGATCTTATCTTTACAGATTGAATGATTAAAGAAGAATGTTAGAACATCAATTGACCTTAATCAGTGAATGTAATTTTACATTAATTTTAGTTTCTCTTAGTTCAAGTGAAGTAGTAGATGGAATCCTTAATGAAGGCTCATTCTTTTCTTTTTCAAGTTGAAAAGAAATTAGAAGAAAAGGAAGCTGAGAAAAAAGCAGCAGCCTCCCTGGCGGAGTCTCAGTCTCTACCCGCTTCTCCTCCTGAGCCAGAAAAAGAGAAGGAAACTCATGCTCAGCACAAACAGGAGTCTTCAAAAACTTCTCCTGCCAAAGGAAAACCACAATCAGGTGACTGACAGAGTGATTTATAATCCTGTTTGCCTGTTTCTTATTTTCACTTAGAAAAGAAATATGAATTATAATGCTAGTCCATTTATCTAGATTTAGATTAACAACTTCAATCATAAAAAAACAGAGATCCACATTCAAGTGGCAGTTAATTGTACTGGAAATTGAACCTAGGAACACTCCTAGGAACTAATTCCCAACACTTTTTATTTTATTTATTTATTTTTTTTTTGAGACAGGGTCTCGCTTTGTAGTTCAGGCTGGCTCTGAGCTCACTATGTAGCCCAGGCAAGCCTCGAACTCAGCAATCCTCCTGCCTCTGCCTCCCAAGTGCTGGGATTACAGGCGTGAGCCACCACACCTGGCATTGTGGTATGTGGTGTTGATTGCTGGTGGGCGTGAGTCTCCACGCCCAGCATTGTATGTGGTTACCGGGTATCGAACTCAGGATCTTGTGCTTGCGAGGCAGGCGCCAGAACCACTGAGCTAATCCTCCGGCCCCCAACACTTTTTATTTGGGAACAAGTCATCTACATTGTTCGGGTTGACCTCGACCATGAGATCCTCCTGCCTCAGCCTCTGAAGTTGTGAGATTACATGTATGTACCACCAAGGCCAGCTGGGAAGTCACTCTTAAAAGCTTAGAAAATAGTTGTTAAAAAGCATGGATTATTTGGTGTTTAACGGGGAACACGGAGTATCCATATTCAGCTGATGAAAACAGAACCACAGATGGAAAAAGGCAAGTTGTGGAATAATAAGAAGTAATTTAGGGAAAGTTCAAAAGGACAGCTGTCTGAACCTAGAGTTACATGTATAGAAATGGAGAGCACATTTTAATAAAATGAGGATTAGCATAGCCAATTGATGTCAAACATATGGAAGCCAGTAAACAGCATTCGAGATTAGAATTTGTTTGTAACTGTGATTAAGAGCATGTGATTATATAAGGAAAGAAACAAATATCTGACATTTTGATAAACATATAGTTATACAAACAGAGCTCATGTTGAGAAAAATTTTTTAATTTTTTCCAGGTTCTTACCAACATAGTCCAGTGAGTCTATCATTAAGAGGTAGAAATGACTATGACAAAGGTAGATCAGGGGTTTAATGCCTGATCTCAATAGGACGTAGCTGTGTACATGTAACAATTATTGCTTTAGTTTCTGGTTTCACCCTTAATCTGACTGTTTATGCAGTTACACAATTTCCTAGTTGTTCCTGATATTGTATCATAATTGTTTTTCTAAATTCCATATTCCTTCTGCTTTGTGGGGATTTGAGATTGATTTTTTCAATGAAGTTTATCCATATGAAGCCAAGAAATTTGACATCTTCAGGTATCATATATCATAGTATTTCAAAGATCGTTTTACGCTAGACAGGGATTTAGCTCAGTGGCTCAAGATCCTGCGTACGATCCCAGTACCCCTCCCCCTAAAAATGATCATTTCACTCTAGCCTATTAAGACTTACAGAAAAATGCATAAGCCTTAAGAAACAATTTTAAATATCAATAACGTGTGACAAAAAAACACAAAGCCATGAATCAAATACACGTCCTGTCTACTACTTCATTAGTGATTTAAAAAGAAAAAAAAGATATCTAGTAAAAATGACATCTAAAATTCTGTTGAAGGAAGACAATTTTCATGGTGGTTAAGTTAGTCTCAAATTATCCAGTACAACCAGAGTATAAATGTTTCTGAGTGATTCTTTCAAACTAATCTGTAGTGTTTCTGTTTGCAATGTAGTCCATAGTCTAAATTTCCTGTGTGTTTGCTATTTTAAAATTGTATTCCTGAATATTGTGCATTGGAGGAATAATAAATCTATTGTTGCTTCAAAGAGTGATTGTACCTGTCTCTTTTTTCCTTTCAGGGCAGGGCTAGTACCTGATCTTTAAGTTAAATGTGTAAGAAAGGTTAGTTTCCAGAGGCCTAATTGCCATCAACTGCAGAACATCACAGGAAGGAAATCTCCACGGTTATGGGCCTTGACTAGGTGGCACCCTAGAGTGCTGCCATTGTAGCGCACAGAAACTTGGTTAAGCAATTTTAGGGATGGAAATTCTGGGAGTTTTACTTTTCTTTTCTTTTTTTTACTTTTTATATAACTTTCAAAGCTGAAAGCCTGAGGCTTATGAGCATGCTCAATTGAAACACTCAGAACCTTCTTTAGAGTTTGATATAAAAAAGAGGAATTATTTCGCAAAACGACAAAAATACATGTCAAATCAGGTAGAGTAAGAGGCCTAGTACCCTGAGTGCTAATAAGCATTTTCTCCAAATATAGTCCTATATTTTATATAGTTATGCATGTTATAGCTTTTCAATGACACTTGCGATTCAGTTTGAAACGTTAACAGTTACGCTCCATTGAAAGATGTATTACGAAATCCGCCAGCAAAGGCTAATTCTTTTGCGGAGGGTGCAATCACATTACTTTTTGAAAGAAATTATTTTTATTAGTACACACTGCACTCCATAAGGGTCACATTTATCATGGGGAGCTGGCACATATGCACAGGAAACCTTGCTCCTTCCATATCTTCTTCTCTTGCTGCTCCTTTCATCCCCGGGTCTCCTCATTTTGCAATGAATCTTCCCTTTCCTCTCACTCTCCTCTCATCTCTCCATTCTCTTCCCGTTCGAACAAGAACCTCTACTCCTTGTTACCGATCTTCCATTTTGCTCTTTATTATGTTTTTGGCTTCTTGTATAAGAGAAACCATGCAATGTTTGTTTTGTTGTTGTTGTTGTTTGTTTGTTTTGAGACAGGGTCTCGCTTTGTAGTTCAGGCCGGCCCTGAGCTCACTATGTAGCCCAGGCAAGCCTCGAACTCAGCAATCCTCCTGCCTCTGCCTCCCGAGTGCTGGGATGACAGGCGTGAGCCGCTACGCCCGGCGAAACCATGTGATGTTAAAGCACGTGTGACCAATTTGTTTCCTTTAATGTTAATCATCTCGAGGTGCATTTCTTAACTAGAAGTGAAGTTCTCAGCAGGACGAAACTGTGCTGCTGTTTGAGAAAACTTTTTGATCTTTCAGTATATGTTTTAAAGTTAATAAAATGGGTGCGAGCACATGCTACCCTGGGCAGAAATTAGACTTACCCACAATCATTTGTAAGCGTGATGGGTTTTGCTTTATGTTTTTTCTATCATCATGTACTAAGCTTTAGAACTATTTACATATTTTAAGAACTAAGCTTAGCAAGAGTTTTTGATTACTAAGCTCACTGTTTAAAAACAAACAAAAAGCTGTTCAAACGTGGGATAACATTAATGATAATATATGCCAGGAAAAGTTAACGTTTCTTATGGAAATTTAAATTGAGCTCATTGGTACATTTTAGGTATACATTACAGTCACGTTCTTCATGGAGAATTTGTACTCTTATGTTCCCCATTCTCCTGCCCTCCCTCAGCACCCCCCCTCCCCACATGCATAAGCTTTGTTTCTGGTTTCTTCCTCTTTACCTTCAAATTTTTTTCTTTCCTTTTTTCGCTTCGCCCTGCCCCCTCCTTACTTATCCTTCTCCTCGAAGATTCCGTCCCATTTCACACCACCTATCATACACTGGGAAACAGCTCACCTGAGAACAGCTTTGATGTAGGGTCCCCTGGAGCCCAGAGGGCCTCTCCCTGGTTTCTTAGTCTCCATTCTTCCTTCAGGCCTTTCCTCTCTCCTTTATCATTTCCTTCCTTTCCTTTTCTTTGAATTTGATGGTCAGCTCTTTGGGTGTGTAACACTCCCTTAAGGGAGGTTTTCAAGGCTAATCTCTCACTACCTTTCCCTTGTCTTATTTCTTTTTTTTTTTTTTTTGCGGTACTGGGGGTCGAACTCGGGGCGCTAGTGCATCCAAGGTTGGTGCAGTATCACTTGAGCTAGATCCCCGACACTCCCTTGTCTTATTTCTATAAAATCTTATTTGTCAGCTCTTAGATATTTAAATGTAAGTGACACACACATGCATTTATACAGTTTATAGCTATCGTTTTAATTGCAATAATAAATAAATAAATAAGTTGTCAGATGGGATCTCCTTACAACAGGCATTTACATTGCCATGCTTGTCATCCTTTCGATGAAGGTAAATAAAGCGCTGTATACCAGGACCAAGGGGAAAAAAGGATTGAATTTGCTTCCAGCTAGGACACAGGGAATTTTTTCAAGGACCTAATTTATTGCCTGGTATATCTTCTCACCTGTAGATATCCGTTTCCCATTTTCCCTCTCACAATGCATTTTAACTAGATTCTGGAGGATTTAAGATCAATGTAGCCAAGCCATCATTTGCATTGCAAATTGTAGTTATTACAAGTGTGTAGACATCATAAGGCAAAACAGTGTGTAAATAAGAAGAGTTCAAGCATGGGCTGTATCTAGGCAGCATGATTATTCAACTCTTGTGCAAAGTGTTTTGAGATCATCTTTATTACAGATCTAGATGTCTTATTAAGATTCATTCCATTACAATAAATTCACATTGAGTCATATATTTCAAAAGGATTTACGAATAACTAAAAACTCCACAATTCCAAAACAGGTTGTAATCAAACTCATGGCCACAGGTTAACATTAATGTTAAGACTAAACTTCTCACTGTGCTACAGTGGAATAGTATTATCTACCATATCCTTTCAGAGGATTAAACTTATACTCTCTCTTCAGATTAACTTTGTCTCACAGGAAGACCCGAGCTGTTTTATTTGTGCACAACTATAACTGTACGAAGTAGCATTTAACTGCCTAGAAATCATAAGGTAGAGGTTGGTCATTTAGGTCATAAGTGATATTTATGTGTTTAATTTTGTTTAGAAACCCCACGTGGTAAACAAGAACCTCTTCATGAAGGAAAAGGAAAGAAAGGTGAGACCGCACTCAAAAGGTACATCATGTAAGGTGACCTAGAATCCTGAACTTTATGATTCTCTCAGTGAAAGTAGCTAGATGTGTATACTAATATTCTCTGATATTTCTCTCAGACATTTATAAGTCTTAACCTCTTGCAAAATATAATGTCAAACATCTTGTAGCTTGGCTCTTAGCAAAGGTCCTGCTAAGAAAACTGATGCTTACAGGGAATAGTGTAGAAAATGGGTAATGGAATGTCCTTTCATCGTAGATATAATTACTATCCTTGAGCTACATACTGATTACTTTAACCAATACACACTTTGGCATAAAGTTCTCACTTCTTCTATAGCAGTGGAGGTAAATTATTTATTATACCAAAAATGACCTAGTATCATATTTTCTCAACAGTAATGTATACAATTTATACCACTGTGTGAAATCCTAAGTGACAAATTTCATTCAGAAACAAGAGATGGAAATGTTTCTACCTCTGAGTGATTATATAACTAGCATCTGTAATGGGAATATTTCCCTTCATGTCTTAGCTGTTTGGAAGCAGAGAACAGAATTGGTACCTCAGATTCAGAATCTGTGCAAAGACCTAAATATCAGTATCTGCTGCCAAGATGTTCTCACTGTGGTTTTCTATTTTAAATTGCATTTTTTTTCTGACCCTAGATCCATTTATATATTTTCTTTTTTAAAACTATTCCTTTAAAATAGAAAGATTTTAAAAAATAGTTCTCAGCTTGTAGGAAAAAACCAAGGTTCCAGTCTGTATTGAATTTATGTTAAGTTGCTTTACAACCAATTAACTAAAATTGAAATGGAGTCATGAATATATACCAATGACTTGTTCAGAGTACATTCACATGGCACTAGCACGAAGTATAGACTGTAACTGTACACCGTAAATGGCCAATACAGTGCAGTCTAAGAAAGTGCACTGTTCACAAATAAAATGCTAAAAGGATGTTCATTTTTGGAATTTAAATAAATAAATATTACTGCTCTCTGATTATATGACGTCTTGAGCCAGTAAACATTGAAATAAAGAAGTTTTAGCTCAATTCTAAGAACTATAGTCTATACTTAGCACTTTAATACTTGAGTAACTTTCACACTTTGCTACTTGTTTCTTGTTTTTCATTGTTAACAAAAGAGCAAATGAGGGTTCATCACAGAATCATCAAGTAGAAATAAAGAGTATGTATTAATTTCCAAATCATCAAATTAGACCTTATGATGCATAGATTGTAAGGGTACTCTTGATTAAAAGCACCCAAATAATAAGCAAACACCCATGTTCCACAGCAGAATATATATGTATTGGAACTTTGTAGTTATATCAACATAACTAACACTAAAGATCTCTAATGTTTTTATGTTTATTTTACTGTTCTATTGTGTTAAATATTTGAAACCAATTACTCTCAATCAAGATTTAGAATATTTTACTGCATAGGAAGGATAGTTTTGGCATTTATAAAAATATTAAGGAAAATGAAACTATAATTTTATTTCTTAATATTTGAAGTTAATGTCATGAAGGGTAAACACCTTAAATTGATCATCTATTTTATCTCATGAGCCAGAGTAGATCACAGTTCTATATAAAGCATCTCTTATGAGTGGAGGAACCATCTCTCTCTTTCTTCAAACTGACTGTTATTTTCTAATGTTAGCATCTTTTGTTCATTCAGACTCTTCTCTGCACATCATATAGTCTGTCCCCTTCTGCTGGGATTCTATTCACAATCCACCTACAGTGATCATAAAGTATCTCATATCCTCTTCCATTCATTTGTCACCCTCTCATTATATTCCTTCATAAAACAAGGCTTTCCAGCTCCACAGGTTTCCCTGGGAGATGCTGTCTAGAAATTAGGTTTTCTATAAACACCTGAACTCAAAAAAATTGCCAAGGTACACTACATTTAAATATTTTTGATTACCGGGATTTTTTTCTTATGTCAATAGGCATCTCTTAGAGATTGGGAGATGCATTAAGTAAGACCCCAGAACATTCTGACTACAAAAGTTTTGTCTCTTGAAGGAATATCTGTTAGGACTATACTTCTGTGAAACATACACTTGGAAATACAGTGATGTCATTTTTAGTTCCAGGGGCCTGCACTACGTATTATTAGTAATACTGTTCCAGTGCTGGCCTTCTGACTTGGCTTATAGTTTTAATTACTATAGGTACTATGAAACCACTCAATTTAGAACCAACATAGTGTCAGTGTTATAAACATTTATGCCACTTGCTTGGAAAGTGGTGGAAGAGCACAAACAAAAAAAAAAAACCAAAAGTAAAATGAAATAATGAGATGCATCCATGAGGACAGTGGCTCCTAGGTGTAGGCCCTGGTCCAGTGGCATCTGCCTCACTTGTGTTAAAAACACGAATACTCAGTCCCAACCCAGGCCTACTCTGAAGTTCTGGCAGGGTTGCCCAGCAATGTATGTTTTTAGGAATCCTCCAAGGAATTCTGATGGTCATTAATTCTGATGGTCATTAATTCCGATGGTCATTAATTCTGATGGTCATTAATTCCACAGGCCTTCCCTATGGTAAGGCCCAAGGTTTATAGCCTTATTCTAACCATTAGAATATCAGAAACATTCTGTTATTTCTACTGTATCATTTATAATTTCCCCAAATTCTTAAGTTGAACTATAGTGAAAATATGTGTTTATAAGATGCTGTTGAAAACCAAATATGAGGGAATTGATAAGAGGGAAGTAGCACATCCAGCTCAAGACTTAGTGGTTATTGTGGTGGCTCATTATACAGAAAGCAACCTGACAGGCAGACAAGGCATAAGGGTCACTTCATTCTCATTCCCAGAGAAAAGGAAACAGTCCACTTCTAAAAGAAAAAAAAAAATGTCCTACCAAAATTACTTTCCAAAAATTATATTTATCATCTGGGACCATAAACAGAGGACAGTACTCTGCACAATTTACTAGGTCTCAATAATTTTTTTTAAAAAACCCAACATATATTGAGTTTCACCTTCAAATTGATATCACATACCTGAAGCTGATTATTTTATTATCATGATGCATGATTCAGAGTACAAAATTAATTACAACCTCCTTTTATTATCCAATTCATATTCTTAACAAACTACCTCTTATGGGGCAGCTGCTACATGCCAGACACTCTGTAAGAGGAATTAAATTTATAATCTCACTAAATTCTCACAATAACCTGTGAGGTAAATATGATTATTTTACTCCTTCAACGCTGAGATCACTGAGAGCCAAAATAAATAAGGAGATGTTTCCTTAAGAACTGTTAACCTAACAGACAGCAGAGTTAGACCTCTCCACTCTGTGCAAGGCAAGTTCCACCCAGTATTAACTTGCAAATTAAGCCTCATAGTGTCCTTGGATTTTGCCTTCATTCTTTCTCTGAGGTTCAAGTAAATTAAATATTGCTCTTATTCTTCAATACGAATCTTCAATGAATCTATTTATTAGCCTGTCACTTAAAAATTTTTACCTAAAAATTATCAAGAAGAAAACATAAGTAGAAAACAATCTTAAAATTGATTTAGGCACCAGGTAATAAGAATTTCTCTAGTTTTTGCAAGTCTCTGAATACCAATCTATTAAACGTTTATGAACTTGTTCAGCAGACACTAAACTAGTCAGTGTGACCATCAAACCACAGTACAGCGTGTAGAGCCAGCCTTTCGAGACTGTGTCCTTGTTTTGTCATTTACCATATGGGAGACCTCAGACAAATTCATTCACCTTTGTATGACTCAGTTTCCTCATCTATAAAACAGGGGTGAGAGTAGCTACTTGTGTGGCTATTGTAAGGAGTAAGGAAATATACAGAAGTCACCTAGAAGAGAATCTGGTTCAGATTAAATTTTAAAGAATTAAGAAGTGTTATTGAGCCCAGACCAAGACAGGGCAGACAAGGGTATCCTTGTCAAGCTGGTGCTGGCAGTTTCATTCACTTAGCCCTATAATTCTACTTAACCAGCAATAAATTAAATTTTATAGGCAATTCCCAGATCACCAGTTTTACTTCTTTACAGTTTTCCACGTCCTCTATGTCTGGGTATACACAAAGCAGCAGTGTGAACTCTAACACTCAGAGGAGGGAACAATTCTCCCTCTGTGAGCTTCTCCAAAACGGCTTCTCAACAGCAAGTCCAAGAATAAACCTGTCACGGTCCACCTCTGGCTCCTGGCGTGCAGCCGCCACTTTGCCTTCCTGGTTGTGCGGCTGTAGTCAGCCCCCTTTGAAAGCAAAAATTTTCATCCTAGCCTCGTCCCGCTGCAGTTTGCGTCGCAGTCAGCCATTAGCACTACCTGTGAACAAAAAGTTGCCAACTGCGAGAAGAAAGAAAGCCGTCACTGGAGTCTGCCTGTGATGCTATTCATTAAATCAGGCCCTATAGGAAATACTTAGGGACTGAAAGATATTAATGATTTTATTATTATGTTATGACCTATATTTTAAAATATAATAAATCATAATTCTATGTCTTTTATTTTATCCTACAATTCTCCCCTCCTAGTCCTTTCTCCTGCCTTAAAATACTAACTTCAGAGGCTGGGGATTTAGCTCAAGGGGTACCACGCCTACTTTAGAAACACAAGGGCCTGAGTTCCATCCCTAGTACTTCAAAAAAAAAGGGGGGGGGATACTAATTCCAAGGTGGTCTTGTTTTCTGAATGCCTTCTCCTTCTCAATTGATACAGCTTATTTTTATGTTTGAATTAATCATTTACTTTCTCTTAAATATTCTAGATTTTGAATTTTTAATTACTAAAACCTTAAAGCTACGGCTATTATTTATGTTTAGTTAGCTCATCCTTGAATGGCCATTGCTTTACTTGAAATTGGTTAAATAAATCTGTCTGCTAAGGTTGAATTTTTGGTTTTGGTTGATTTCAGTTTTATAAATGTCTATTCTGGCTCTGCTGGTTTCTATGTAACATATCAAGTTTTTCCAACAACAAAAACAAACCAAAATACACTAAAATTTACGTACACCATAACTAAAGTTAGATTATTATACAAACCATTTATTCTGAGGAAATATCTACAGGAAGTATTCAACTTTTCAACTGAAAGCAAATTTCTCATTAGACCCGAAGCATTTAAGAGAATAGTCCTTGCTTTATATAAGATGCTAATAAAGGTTTTGGTTGGAAGTGAATTTTGTTTATATTCACTGTGGCAGAGGTATGCTTGTATTCTTTGAAATATTTTCCATCCCCACCCAGCATTTTCATTCTTTAAAACTAGATAAAAATATATAGAAATTATATAGCACTTATTACTGTAAAAGCACAATAATTAAAAATTCTTTATTTTTTTACTAAGTGATCAAGATATTTAAGAAAAGAAAACCTACCTAGTCCCCAGTGTATAATTTCAAAGTACTTCTAGGAGGCTGCTTAGAGAGATTTATCTGAAAATGGTGATAGAGAGATCATGTTTGCTTTAGCAGAGATTCAGGTCAAAGAATGAAAAATAATCCTCGAGCAAAAGAAATCAAATTATGAATATTTTGAGTTACTGCCTGAAGAAAAAATTTCCTTAAATATTTCTAAATTTTTAAAAAATTTGGGTATAATTTCAGATCAATAGATAGTGTGATCTATTTTTAAATTTGTAACAGAAATCTCCTGAACTACCCACAGGACATAACTAATAACTTCTCTGCTTATAATCCATCTCTTTTTTTTTTGAGAGAGAGAGGATCTCACTTTGTAGTTCAGGCTGGCCCTGAGCTCACTATGTAGCCCAGGCAAGCCTCAAACTCAGCAGTCCTCCTTCTGCCTCCCGAGTGCTGGGATCATAGGCATGAGCTACCATGCCCGGCCATCTATTTTTTTTTTTTTTAGCTAATATGAAAGTAGAAGGTGGATTTCCTTTTCTAAACAGTATTACTTCACACTAATGCTCACTGGCACACTGTGTTCTGAGGAAAGAAAGCCTTCTCCACGTCACCAGCATCTCTGAATGACACCTGAAATTCTCAAAAATTAATCTGAACATAAGTAGAATTTAAACAGAGTGAATTTCCCAATGGTAATAACCTTGATCCTTTCAGGGTACTTTTCATATTCTCTGAGTTAAGAGCAAAGTCAGATCAAACAAGAGCACTTCACGGCTCCGGCTTCTCCTGTTCATGCTATCAGGCCAAAGGAAGTGGATGTGTCCTTTGCAGATTTTAACTAGAACAACATGCTTTTTCCTCTCTACTCCTCCTCCTCTTCTTTTCTCTTTCCTGTCCCATCTTTTTTCCTTCCATTCCCTTCTATCTTTATCATGCCTTGATCAGCCAGGTTCAGGGCACAGCAACTGCCTTAATCCTTACTCCTGGGCTGTACCAAGAGTTACAGGGTCCTCACAGAACCCATCTGCTGCCTGCGAGGATGAGGGAAGGACCAGGATACTGAAGCAGCGGCGTCTGCCCTCTGCCTGCCTCACCCGCTCTGGGTCACTCTTACAACATTATCCTTCTCTCCTGCCCTTTGCACTGGGTCCAGACGGACACCAATGGTGTTCTTCCCTTTTGGGGACTGAGTTTAATTTGCGAGCTTTACAGTAGCAAATGAAACACATTTGCTCCAGAGTCTAAACTATATAAGAATCATATGATAGGAAAATGTAATTTCAACTGTGTTTTACTAGTCAATTAGATGAAAGCACTTGGATTACTTTCTAAAAACTCATTATTAGTAGTAGTATTGGTCAATAGAGGGTCTAAGGAGAATGAGGGGTTTTTTTTTTGTTGTTTGTTTGTTTTTTTGTAAGACTGTCTAAAGGAGCTTTCAAAATAGTAAGTTGCATTAAGTCCATGACCATTACAGATTGATTCATCTCTCAGAATTCTGTCTTGTTTGTCTACTTGTACCGAAGTGATTTAATATGAATGTTAAAGGTTCTCCTAAAGGAAAAACTCCAGGAGGAAAAGCATCATTGAAGAAATCACCTGCTGAGTCTGTAGAAGTATCACCCACTCCTGTTGGGCCACCACCACCTAAGCCAGGATCTGAAGAATGGGTCTATGTGAGTGAGCCAATCCCCGAGGTATGAGAGTTTGGAATCAAACCAGTACAGTGGTTACCCATGTTTATAGTAAGACCCATGTCATGGTTTGCAACACCCAGAAAGCCTCTGATAGCATGTAATATATACATTTCACCAGGAAGCTGAAATAGGGCTTGGCCTGTAGCTCAGAGGTAGGGAGCATTTTCCTAGAATGTGGAGGCTTTGGTAGAACTCCGGCAGCACAGAGACACAAATAAAAACACTGAAATAAATGTTTTAGAGACTTCTCATTGGAACATGACTCAGGTTTTCTCACTTGAAACTCTGAGTCATGCTTGGAACTGATGGTGAGTGATGTTGAAATGGAAAGAGAAAGGAATTGTTATAAGGACCCATTTTTCCCCTGAGCACAAGCAGACGTGCAGTTTCCCAGTAGAAGTGAACTACTTCTGCAGAAGACACAGCCAACAAATCCAGCACCCCCAAGGTTCCTTGGCCTACATGAAAGTGATTTTAGATGGAGTCCAACTCCTGATTCTTTTATAGAACCAAAAGGATTTGAAGAAGGGAAGTACTAGGAAACCTACAGCCTTTGCACTGATGTATATCCCTATGACCTCTTAATTTTTTAAAAATAAAGTTTCACTGTTAGTTACTAAATTGCCTGAGCCAGGATCAAATTTGGGATCTTCCTGTCTCAGCTTTCCCGAATGCTAGGATTCCAGGCATGTGCCCAGCACAGGAAGACAGCTTTGAAGCTAAGCCCATAAAAAGGCCAACAGGTCTTCCCCCTGAGAACCTGAAATGGGTGTGCTGGCCGAGGAAACACCCATCACAATGCTGTTCTCTGGCAAAACCCAGTGGCTACCTAGGCACTCTGGTGGTTTTGACAGACAAATCATCTTAGGAGAACAAAACAATTTTTTTTTAAAAGAACAAGTACTTTTTACAAAATTAAGTCTTATCTTTTCTACTCCAGTCCTCACTGATCTCTTCCTCTGATGAACTGAGCAAGGACCATCAGTACTGGGCATTCAAAGCCCTGTCATGAACTGCAGCCGCTGCGACACTGCTGTTAGCAGTGAGTCTTGTGAGGAACATCTGTTCTCCCTCATTAGGTGACACGTCTCGTTGGAAGGAAAGAACCTGTGGAATAAAATACTGTATTAATACAGAATCAACACAATGAAGAGTATCTAAAAGATTCCTGATAGGTTCCTAATAAAGTACGGAACAGAAAGTATTTGAAGATGAGAACAGTAGAACATTATGGATGGAGATATATATCACTCAACCAAATGGAAAGTACTTTTAAATATATATGTATGATTTATATTCTAAACTTATCAAGGAGAATACAGAAGAGATTTGGGGATAAGATAAAAATTTAAATGATTGTTTTGTGAGGATCAAGAGTGATGAGTACAAACACTAAAAGTCAACCCCTAACTCCAGCAGAGGATAAGAGTAAGAAAACAAACATTATCACCGAGATATGACAGCAGATAAAATTTTGAAAAAGAAGAAAGCCCTGTTTACAAATGCATGTAAGGAAAGTCAGGAAGCTTACAAGGATGCAAACAAGGGAGAGCTCAGAGCCCGTGTGGATTCAAGACTTCAGGTGCAGAAAAAGGACCTGGAGTCTGCAGAGGACGCCGGACACCGGAGTGTGCTAACTGACCACCTGACGGGATCTGGGAGCCATGCCAGGGATCCAGCCCCACAGCAGCCAGGAGAGCAGGACAAGCTGGAGAGGGCAAAGGGGCTTCGTGAAGCTGTTCAGGGAGCGAAACAGGGTAAAGCGGGAGGCGGGGATGCAGCCAGAGCTGCCGTGTGGAGAACAGCTGGTGCTGCGGCGAGGTAGGCTGCTCCTGGGCTGTCCTTTCTACCCTGAGTTTTCCCAGCGGACCTCCAGTGCTCCCCCGCCAAAGAAGAGGGAGGAAGGTAGCCAGTGTGATTCGGATTTAGATAAGCCACAAATTTAACTGGGCACGGTGTGCGTACCCCCTGTAGAACCCTGGTTCCAGACCTTCCGAGGACCCCGAGTCTACCTTACCTCATTAGGTACATACAAGGAAAGAGAACCGAAAGCTTGCTTCCAAATCTCTCAGGCAATAGCCAGGTGCGATGGCAGCCTCAGTGCTCCCTTTGCCAGCAACAAAGGAAGGTGTAGCAAGGACCGAGGGGTACACTGGAGTGAGAGGTTGTCGCTTTCCAGAATGTGGACGAACAGAAAGAGAGCCCTAAGAGGAGAACATCAGGAAAGCGGCAACTGTGCCTTGGGCCCATGGTCCACCAACTACCCTCACTCACGTTTCACTGACCCACAGCCGTCCACCTTCCCGCCTCCCCTTCATCCTCTGGGCTGAAGCTGAGCCCAGGGACCTCAGAACCACATGTGCCGAGTCCACAAACACACATCCTCACAAGCCCGAGACATGTAGGCCTCTTCTGCCAAACTAGACCTTCTGGCCAGTTCTCAACTGGCCTTGCCTAAAGGATGGAATCCCTCTTACCCTCAGTTTTGCTTTCTGAGGTTTCAATTATCCACGGTCAACTTCAGTCAAATGCTAAATGCTTTAACAAAAGTAGATGGGACTTATTTATATACAGACCAATACATTAATCCTTCATAAAATTTGAGGGAAAATTATTAAACATATGGCTTCTGGGCACTATATAAAATGTGAGAATGGATCACTTGGAGTTTACCTGAGGCAGGTAAGTCCTGTTGAGATGTCTTGTTGCTCTTCCTTGATGACAAGGGGGATGAGTGAATTGGGAAGCATCTTAGACCTAAGATCTCTAGAGTCCCAGGCAACTCAGACGCAGAGTGACCACTCAGTGAAAAATTCCTGGTGTTTTACGTATTGACGTGAGCAAAATAAGGCAGTGGTATCATAGCATAGCTTGGAATGGATCTCAGCAAGTCCTGCCTGCCAGTCTGGGGCTCTCCTCATTGATGATACCTGTGTCCCAACATTTAATAGGCTACCATAGGAAGGCAATATGAATGCCATCTATTCTTTTCTGAAGGTCTCAGCGAAGGCTGAAAAGTAGAAACTAGAAGAAGGCATACTTTTGCTCAACAGAAGAAAGAATTTTCCACTAATGTAGAACTGTGTGACTCTGGAGGACTCTGCCTTAAAAAAATTTTGTGCTTAATGTAACTGATATCCACAGAGAGATCAGATTCCACATCTGTAGTCTTTGGCATTTCATGAGTGGAGATAGCCTCTAAAATCCCCATATTTGGTTCTCTGAGTAAGTAAACACATAGCCAGTAGAAGAAGTTATTTAACAACTTCTATGTTTTATTTCACTATTTTAAATGTTTATTTGCTTTACTGAAAATAATATAAAAGACTTTCTAATTTTCATGATACACACACCAAGGATAGAATGTCTGTCAAAGAAATAGCTCATACCACCCTAAAAATGAATGCCAGATTTTCCTCATATGAGGCAGTTCTCCAGTTAAGGCAAAATGTGATGA
Organism: Thryonomys swinderianus; assembly: GCA_004025085.1. Classification (NCBI taxonomy): domain Eukaryota; kingdom Metazoa; phylum Chordata; class Mammalia; order Rodentia; family Thryonomyidae; genus Thryonomys; species Thryonomys swinderianus. The sequence continues at coordinate 22,208 of PVIC010002999.1, forward strand.
TTCAGTTAATTCCTTGAGAACTTATTAGGTTCCAGCTTTGACAGTAGTTACAAGAAATATGCATAGCACTCAACAAAACAACCACAGCTTCTGGCTTTATGAAACTGGTATAGAGTTGGATACAGACAAAGAATTGCAATTAATGTCATAAATATTATTACAATAATGGGAGAGGTAGAGATGCTAAGGGAGAAACTTGGAGCATTCTGGAGTGTCCTCACAAGCTTATTGGGCCAGAGTTTTGCTGGAAGAAGTGATTTCTGTTCTGAAACTTCAGGAATTATTTGGAACTGGAATTAGCCAGGAGGAAGGGAGAAAGGAGGGATAAGAACTTTCACAGGGAATGATGTAAGTAGTTCCAACTGCCTCTTAATCATACGCAGTCATAGTTCACCTATGACCCAATTATTCAGTTATTTTCATCTCTCAAATGATTTTTATGCCTTACCACTTAACAGGAAGTGCCTACATTTTTAGTACCTTACTGGAGATTAATAGAGAATTCCTACATAAACACCATCAAAACAGCGCTCAACAATCTGAGAGAAGATCAGCATAGTACACTTGCTTATTTATATGACATTCGGTAAGGAAAGTTTTCAAAGTCAGAATTTTATAATCTACAGGCATGACCCGTGGGAGGCATCTTATTCTCTCAATGTCTTGCAGGACCAGCTTCCAGGACCTTCTACGGGCGCCAGACTACAAGCAAGAATTTGTATCTCAGTGGCAAGCTGATTTCAACTCTCTTCCTGACGACCTGTGGGATGATGAGGAAACAAGGGCGGAGTTACACCAAAGGCTGAATGTAAGGACATCTGCAACCTGCTGGGCCAGGGTCACTGCACTTTGATACTTTGTCCTGAAAAACTCCATTCCCTTTTGCTTGCTAATGAGTTGTTTAAACTCAGAATAGTTTGAACCCCTAACCAGTAAACTCTTCCACATGGGAGCTCAGAATGAGAACTTGGTGGTGGCGCTCCTGGGAATAGGAGCCAACGTCAGTGGCCTCGGTCTGTAGGTTCTTAGACTCTTTGTTCTCACCTGTGGCTGTGTTCACTGCCCTATGGGAAGCACATGTCTACCTTAGATACAGTTATAGAGTTAGTTAATGGAAAGGACAAGGAAAATGAGAAATACCCAAAGGATGACCTCTGTGTAACAGGTCCCCTGAAAGCAAGTACCAAATCTCACTCATTTCTCTACAACCAACAAGCACAATGCATGGCAGTTGATAAGCAGATTTGTATAAATTCAAAAATGAAATGTATGACCTGAGGCTTTGTACAGGGGCCTCCAATGCATGAAAAGCCTAATTTCAGCTTCCACCTTACATTTTTCCTATGGAAATTAACAGATCATGTTACCCTATCATAGTTATGTTTTGTTACTACCTTAAGTATAGGCTACTGACAGACAAAACTGATGGTGAGCTCCATATTTATTTGTGTGACAAAAAAATATTGCCAAGGGCCAGAGATTTAGCTCCGTGGTTCCACTGCCCTGCCTAGCAAGCTCAAGATCCCTGGCTCAATCCTGGTAACCACATACAATGATATGATATTGGGCATGGTGACTCATGCCCACCAGCAATCAGTACCACACCTCACAGTGTTGGGCGTGGTGGCTCATACCTGTAATCCCAGCACTCAGGAGGCAGAGGCAAGAGGATTGCTGAGTTTGAGGCTTGCCTGGGTTACATAATGAACTCAGGGCCAGCCTGAATTACAAAGCAAAACCCTGTCTCAAAAAAAAATGCCAAACTTACAGCATGTCTCCTTATTTGTTTAGAGATTTGTCATTGAGTATCTATCTATCTTGGTCCTAGCAATGTTGAAGGGACAGGTCTTTCCGAGTAAACAAAAAGCCTGCAGCCCTGAGATACCTGCAACGTGATCGTCAGAAAATAAGGACTAAACATATTGTGTCATATCCTGGTACAAATTCCCAATATTGAGTGTAATCATGATGTGTATGTACAATGTACCAATAGAGATAAAAATTAGTTTTAAAAAATTGAGAAAAACATAGAGTAAGTGTCTTGCTGGCAACAAGAGCTATAGACTGAAGACAGACGTGATGATGTGAACCATGTGGTATCTCTGGCCTTGAGGCATCAGGCACAAAGGAAAGCAATGGCAAGAGCAGGGAAGGCGGAGGCTCCTTAGTGTGTTTGAAGAATAGCAAGAAAGCAGATACGGCTGAAGCAGAATGAGCACAGACAAGAGGACGGATTATGAGGTGTCTGAGTGTGGAGGACCATATCACCTTTGTCCTTATTAGAAGGCCCGTGTTGTTATGAATAGATGGGAAGCCTTGGCTTCTGGTTACAGATCCTTCAGAAGTAAAAAAAGTTGAAAGACCCATTGTGAAACCACTCGGGGAACTCTTGCAACAGAGGCCAGGGAGCATCATGGCCTGGATGACAAAGAGGTGCTAAAGGCATCCAAAAGAGGCATTCAGATGCTCTAGTAAAACTGAAGTGCTTCATCTGGCCTTAAAAATTCTTTTAACAGTAATACATAATTCTGTAAAACATAAAACTGCCTTCCCATACCTTTTTTCCTCCTATTTATAAGACCAGGCCCAAGTCAATCTTCCAGTATAGCTGAGGAATTTTTGTATGCCCACCATTGTTCTAAGTGTTTTCTTTATGCAAGCTAATTCACTTCTTTTACATATCTGAAAGTTATATGGTAGAATCTTAACTTCACAGGTAAAGTAACTAAAGTATAATGTAGTAGTGTGTATTACTCCAGATTAATAGTTCAACCTTGTCTTCACTACTTACTCATTGTGAGACATGAGAAAAATAACTGTTCTGTGACTGTTTCCTCATGCTCAAGATGAAGATATTATATCTACCAAAAGTAGTTTTGAGTCACTAAATAGTTGCACAATTATAGTGAATCATATGCTATCATCTGTGCCTACAATCAGTTATTATATTTACATATAAGTTATAAAATACACAAATAGATTAATTTACTTTAAAATTACCTACTGTATTATAAATATATACATTATGCATTGGTATATTTATAATCTTTATTATTTCCCAGAATCTGGTATATGGTAGAACTGTAAAAGACATCTTTGCTGTCAGGTATTTTTATGCAAACCTTATTTTTGGACCACTTCTTTAAGCTCAGATAGCATGTTTTGTTAAATGGCATCTTCCATCTGTAATATTCATTAGCAGCCCTAGATCCTTAGTTTATATGCAGCTATGTATTTTTTTTCTCCCAGGAATATACCACATCCTACCCCAATTCACTGGAAGGATTTTTTTGACCAAACAAATTCGTTGAGGAAGGACTAACATACATAAATGTTGCCATCTATGGACTAAAGTGGATTTGTAATAGATAGGGATATATTATATGAGACTAGAAGCAAAATAATTATTGGTTAGATGAGCAATATTCTAATATATGAATACATCATCTATATTTGCCTTCTGCACATTTTTAAGATGAGCAGAAGATTTTAGATGTAGTCCCCAGAGGTGATCTGAACAGGGGCTCTCCCAGGTAACCACACTGCTTTCTTTTCTGCTCAGGACCTGCGTGATCGCCTGTGGGACATTTGTGATGCCAGGAAGGAAAAGGCAGAGCAAGAGCGGCTGGACATCATTAACAATACCTGGTTTCAAGAGTCTTTCAGGATAACGATCAACCACTTCGCTTCCCTCATGCAGGTGAGAGCACCCAGTTGCCATGGCACACTCTTCCCTCCACCGCTGCATCCTCCACAGAACAGCTCCACTGGGAATGCTGAGGCTCTGTGCCAGCATCACCGTGTGCACAGCAGCACTCTGGCCGCTGTATGCTCCAGCTGGCCAAGCAAATTAGCTGACAGGAATCATTTGGCTCCGGACAAACAGATACCTCACCAGGAGCGTCCCAACCAGCTACGCACCAGTTCTGGCAGCTGGCCCGTGTCTGTGGAGACAGACAGCAGGTACAGGGTCTGCAGTCAAACTCTTTACCTAGTTGACCCCTCAAAGCAGACACCTGGTGTGTCCAGCCCAGCTCTGCCACAATGGGCTAGATCAGACTCAGTGGGCATTTGACTTCTAAAAACAAAACATTTTCCAATAGTGCTGGATTGGAAAAAACAGACCATTCATCAAAAGACTCCAATTAAGCACGGGAGAAGGTAAGAAAGTAGATGTGATTTTTATTTTGATGTTATTGCTAGCAACACAGAAGAAAGCTCAGATCTGTCTTTAGCATCTGCCTTTGACCAGATAAGCTCCGGGAGTTTTGAAAGTTGGAGCATGACGGAGTGTAAAGAATCAAAGGCTGTGTGTTCATTAATATGTCTCGTCCACAGTAAAAGAAAATATTTTCCTATCTTGATTATTGAACTTAATGTTTACTTATGGCAAGAGACTCACTGAAGTTAGGCTCCCACCTTCATACAGGGCAGAGGCACTTCTTCCCTTATGACTAATCACATTTCAGAGATTCTAAGACTAAGGAGTTGTGGGCTGGGGGTTTAGCTCAAGTGGTACCCATCTTTACTTTGGAAGTACAGAGGCCTGGGTTCGATCCTCAGTACTGCAAAAAAATAAAAAAAGGCTAAGCAGTTGTAAAGTGGATAGGAACTTTTTAAATAGGTACTTTGCAAACAGAAAGGGGACCAAGAGATGGTGGGGGGAGGGAAGGGGACATAAAAGAATTAGGATGTGGCATGTACATGTACCAAATACCCACCATGAAAGTAGTCATTATGTACTGAAAATATGGACTACTGAAAATAAAAACAAAAGTTTCACACTCAAAGAGACAGAAAAAAGTTTCTGCAATGATGGTGTTTCTAAAGGACTCTAAGTCTCCTCAGTGCCTGGACCCTACCCACAACTTCAAGGAGGAGAGGTCTATTTTGGCTCACACTCATGTAAGTCTCATGTAAGTCTCAGTCTGTGCGTGGCTGACTGGTTCCAAGGCAGGTAGGGGGTGGCAGCAGGAGCTGGCGGAGGAAGCTGCTCACATCATGGAGCAGGATGCAAAGCGTGAAGCGAGAAGCTGGGGCGGAAGATACACGTCTGCATGTCACATACCCAGGGACCTGCCTCTCCTACCATGCTCCACCTCCGGGTAGCGCGATCGGTGGCTGCACACACCAGTGGATGGACCCATCAGTTGGGTCAGTGCCCCAGGACCCAACACCTTCCAAAAGACCTACATCTGAGTCCACCAGGCCTTAGGGAGACATTTTCCATCCAAACCAGAGCAAACAGCTTACTCAAATTTAGCTATATAATGAGTCAAATTATGCTCCTAAAAATCAAGTAATCTCAGGTAAATTCAACACTATGCTAAGGGAAGCCTAAGGCACAAACAGACCCAAATACCAATAGAATAAAATACTTTATTAAACCTAATCATTATTAAATGATTCAGCTCTCTAAGATAAAGAGGAAATAATTTCCTCATTGTTAACTTTTTTACCAAACAATATAATGCTATATCCTAATAACTAATGATTTTTAAATCCTCTCCACACTTTTCTTCAATTCTCCAAGGTTATTTGTCAAAATCCAGTTCATACAGATTGGGCTCTGCATGCTCTTCATTGTAAATGTACTATTGTGCCAGTTCTCATAATTTTCAAGACTCAGTTTCTCTCTGGAGTTTTAGTAAAACTAAGCATGACAAGTACAAATATTTATTGTAAAACTATGAGGTTATTCTATATTTGAATATTTTAAAACAGTTCAAATTCTTTGCAGTGAAAGAGAATAATGATTAGTTTTTCTGGTTGTTTCAAAATAGTACTTTGAAAAATTACTTAAACATATATGTGTGTTCAAAATTCAAAGAGAATAAAACATGTTATATAATTTAAACCATTATGTGAATGTTCACCATGCTTTATAAAATATATTTAAGTTAATATGAAATTGCTTCGTGTTTCAGGCATTTAGCTGGAAAAGTGTAATAATGCAAAGGACAGCTTTTTTTTTTTTTTGAGACAGGGTCTCACATTGTAGTTCAGGCTGGCCCTCAGCTCACTATGTACCCCACTCAGCAATCCTCCTGCCTCTGCCTCCCGAGTGCTGGGATTACAGGCATGAGCCACCACGCCCAGCACTGTGGTGTGTGGTATTGATTGCTGGTGGGCGTGAGTCACCATGCCCAGCATTGTATGTGGTTACCAGATCGAACTCAGGACCTTGTGCTTACAAGGCAGGCGCTGGAACCACTGATCTAAATCTCTGGCCCGCAAAGGACAGCTTTTAAGGAGCAATTTGGCTTATTGTTTTCTACATTACAAAGGAGCATATTGAATCTGTTGCCCTTTGTTGCAACCTACAGTCTAAAGCAGTCACTTCTTTGTTCTCAGTAGGATGATAGTGCAAGTTTATCTCTGATAACGTAGTTGTTTGAGATGTGCAGTGAACCCCTTCATAGCTAGCCTTTGATTAGATTCAGTTGAAGGCTTTGAGCATTAGGTCAGTTTTGCTCTTTTATATAAAGATATTTCTGGAAATAGCTAAATATCATGGAGCATACAGGTTCAATAATTTACTTTTCAGATACTGGCTTAAACAGCCTCACCACCTAACTTAGTCTGGAAGTTGTACTTTATACTACCAGAAAAAAACACATATAGATCATATGCTTCAATCTCGTGGGAGAATGGGTTGGAAAACTGGACAAAGGAGACACTTCTGTTTCAAAACGTATTGGTGAATTAATTCCAAGACACAGGAAGAATTCCTAGTACCAGAATAAGAGAATAAGAGAGAATATCCACTGCTTCAAGCATCACGTGTATTATAGTCTTTTGCCAAAATGTGAAGAGACAAATGCCATATTGTTAAGTGGAACCCTGCTTCATAAGTACCAAAAGCACAAAACCATTAGTTTTCAATTTGTCATATTTCAATTTCAAATACCACCAGGGTTCTTTCTTAATTTCCAGAAAATTAATTTCAACCTAAATATTTTTAATGGTGTAACAGAGTATTATATGGGAAATGTGTAAGTATAAGCCTATTCTTTCTTGGATCTTAACAATTACATTTACTATTTAAGGCGGAACTGAACCGTTTCCAGGATACAAAAAGATTCCTTCAAGATTACTATAGGGCAATGGAATGCAAAAGCCCTGTAGAGGATAATAAGAAATTCACTCGAGTCACATTGGTTCAGCTGGATGCTAAAGATGTTTCAGAAAGCCAGTTTAGGTAAGGCGGGTCAGTGTGTTACACAGGATTCATTTGGGACATACAGCTTGGTGATTTCACATTATTGTTACTAACAAAGACATCACACTCCTTTTCCTATGAACGCAGAAACTCAAAAATGTCTAAAGCTTGAATTTTTTTCCAACCGCACGGTATCAGCTCAAGACTACTACTACGCATCATTTATATGTTAAGGGGAGTATTTACTCAATTTGCTGTCAGAGTAGAGTGTGGTTATTGAGAGCACCTTCAGACTCTACCACAGAGATGAGGGAGTATCTGATATGTAAAAATTTTGAAATACTCAGCTCCAAAAATCTCTGGTAAGGCGTTACAAACTGGCAGCAGTTTTACAAAATGAACCCAGTAGTGTGTGTGTGTGTGTGCGTGTGTGTGTGTGCGCGCGCGCGCATCACACCACGTAAATGAAAATGGAAGGGATTATGTATTCTAGAACACTGAAAAGCAGTAAAAACTCAGTCATAAATGATTAAGACCTCACGAGACTGAAAGATTTATTAATACCCCAGCATCGTATTCCTGCAAAACTGAACTTGGTGGTGGGATAGAGCAATAACTGTATTTTCAGCCAAATGAATCCCATGCTATATGAAAGTTTATAATAATTACTTTGATAGACCTGGTGGGTAGGAAGCAGAGGAATAGCAAGATCATAAATTTGGAGAAGCTACAACAGATTAAAAAACACACAAACAAAAAACGATTTCAAAAAACAGAGGTTGGAGGATGGGGATTTAGCTCAAGTGGTACTGCGCCTACCTCAGAAGCATAATGGCCTGAGTTCAATCCCTGGTACCCCCAAAAAATAAATAACTAAAAAATAAAAAATAAAACAGAGGTTAGGAATGGTGGTAACTATTATGATGTGTTTTCAATTACAAAACACTGAAAGAGAATAATTAAATTTATTTGTGCAAAATTGAAATAGATTAAAGCAATTGAAAGGTAGAATTCAAACCCTGGAACCCTTCACCACTTTTGGTGGGAATGTAAACTGGTACAACCATTGTGGAGATCAGTGTGGAGATTCCTCAGAAAACTAGGATTAGAGGTCCAGTTTCGCCCTGCTATTCCCCTCTAGGGATATACACGAAAGAATTAAAAGAGTCACATCACAGTGACATATGGGCACGTGAATAGCAGCTCAGTTGTGATAGCTAAATCTTGGAAACAACCCAAATATTCGTCAACTGAAGACTGAATAAAAGGATGTTTTTTCTCATTTTTTTCGCACTCCCCTATGCACCCCACAATCCCTGCCTGCTAAATACATAAGCTTTGTTTCCTTTTTATTACCATCACATTTTTTCTTTACCCCTTATTACTCACCCCTCCATGACATTTCCCCTTGAATATTTTCTTTGTAAAATGGAGTATTACTCTGCCATAAAGAATGATAAGTTTGAGTCATTTATACTCAAATGGATGTACCTTAAAGACATAAGTGAAATAAATAGGTCACAGATGTGTAAATACCATATCTTTCCTCTACTATGAAAAACTGAAGATATAAGTGAGTTCTACTGTATATAATGGATACTGTGAAATAGAAACTATTCAAATGGTAAGGGGAGTTGGAGTATATAACATGAAGAAAAACGGGATGGTAAAAAAAGGAAATAAAGCTTACGTATATATGGGGGGCTTAGAGTTGGCAGGAGAATGGGAAAAATGAGAATTAAGATGTATCATATGCTGGTATAAATTTTCAGTTTTGATTGGTATATAAAAATATACCAATAAATGTTGGGCATGGTGGCTCACACCTGTAATCCCAACACTTGGGAGGCAGAGGTTGGAGGATTGCTGAGTTTGAGGCTTGCCTGGGCTACATAGTGAACTCAGGGCCAGCCTGAACTACAAAGCAAGAACCTGTCTCAAAAAAAAAAAAAAGAAAGAAAGAAAATGGGGTCAAAAAAAGAAATTAAGTAATTAAAAGAAACTGATAAAATACAAGGAAGAATTAAAATCTCATATTTTCTCATGATCAATCAATAGGCCATTAAAATAAGCTGTAGTTATTGAGAGGAAAATAAGGAAGAAAATTTTAAAAGTAATACACAGGAACTGGATGTTAAATTTAAATCCCCAAGGAGATAAGCAATACAATTTATATTGAAAGCAGTGTGCTTTTGTGAGCTTCTTCAACCAGTGCAAGGGGTGGAGCTACACAAAAAGAAACATAGAGTACTGAATATAATCTAAATTTAAACAACTCTGGTTTGAATCCTGGTTTAACTCACTTAATAAATATGTTTAAATACGTTAAGACAACTTACTTGTCTGATCAAGTCACTCCAATCGGAAGGCTCAGTTTTCTTACCTATAAAGTAAGATTGTTGTAAAGATTACAGAAAATAAAACCTACAAAAAAATTTAGAATGATGTGTGGGAATCAGAGACTTGAGATCTAATAACAATACCTCTCAATTAAATAATCATTATTATTTTTATTGCATAATAGCCCATAAGCTATTTTTGCCTGTATCATATTTTAATTGTGAGTACTGCTTGTTTTTGCTTTATTCTACCCTGCTTTGTTGCAGAAAAGATTTAAACACAGCAGCGTTGTGCAGTGACCCGAGGTCCATTTGCTTTCCCCTCCAGGCTGCTTCTAGCTAGGGCCATCCGACTCCTGCCAGACTCCTCTGTGTGCAAGAACATACAAGAGGGAAAGTGTGTATCTTCTTGATAAAAATGCAAGAGAACTGTTTGGCAAGCTGCAGAATGAGAGCTTTAAAATGAAAATCAATAAAAAGTTCCGAAGCCAATATGAACTTTCCACATCATCAAAAGAGGCCAACTTTCAGTATCGAAAGTGGCAGTGCATTCTGTTCTTAGCAGAAAATCACACGTCATGGAGAAGTCATTAATGTTGGTTAGTAGAATAAAACTGCAAAGAACAGCCAGTTCTTATTTTCTGCAGTACAACTCTACCAGTCTCACCCTCAAATCACTGCTGTGGCTATCTGCTGGAACGATCAGTCATTCGCTATATCAACCAATCAATCAACCAACAATTAACCACACTCTCTGTATCATAAATAGAGAAATGAGCACAGTGCTGAGCAATCCTACATAGTATTTCTACTTCCAACAGTCCTATAACAACGACACAACTACAGTAACATTATGTAATTATACTAACATTTGATTGATAATAAATAATAGGTTCAATATTATTGCTTTTGTCTTACTACCCAAGAGGAACTGAGCCTCAGCAAGTCAAGTTCTGTGTCCAAGTTTATATCAAATGACAATGGAAGAGATACCTAAGGTGGTCTTTTTTTTCCTAGTAAAGCAATTGTAAACCCAAATTATTTTCCTAAATGATATTGCAGTACTGTTGTCCTGCAAATCCAAGTGTTGAAAAATACATGCTGTACTCTATTAAATGTAATGAGATGGTCATACAGGCTTGTCCTTAACTTATTGTATGTATGAATCACATTTGAACTAATTTAGCATTATTTGATTCAGCATTATTTATTAAAATATAATTGAACATGAGTAGATAAAAAGCAGATCCTCAAAACACTGACTTTATAGACGTGATACACTGTCAGAACTTCAAGCTCCATAAGCACCAGAATGACAAATTCATAAAACATATCTGACACTTCAAAACAAGACCAAGTTGTTTGGTGGAGTGGGCATCTATCTTTCCAAATCACTGCTCTATTCTCCAGCAACTTGAGTCTGAAAACCCAAACACTATTCCTATTATTGACCCCGACTCTAGTTTCAACAAATGTATCCTCAGAAGCACTATTTCTTTATTCCTTCTCTAAGCTCAGAGTGCTTTATAGTCTCTGTCACCAAAGGGCAATCCCAATTAAAGAAAACATTCTATCGTGTAGATCACTCTCCATTTCAGTTAACCTTTGAGATTCTGGGATCCTTCAATGGTAGGATATCCTCAGGGAGAGCTCTAAAATTTCTACATTGGAGCAACAATATGATTAAGGAAGGCAGAGAGAAGGTTTAACTCTGTGTTGTGACAGCATTTGGCAAAACGCCACCATACTCCAGAGTGAGAGAGCTGCTACCACCCCCACAACCTGGCTGCCTTGTTAGTGTAACCCAGCTCAGTACCTATGAGGTCATATTCCCCTATTCAGTATTGCTTTGGGATGTCAAATGATGCTAGTCATCTTAAAGATGTGACTCACAACTCCCTAAGTTTATTCTGCATCAGAAGAATATGGTCTGGAAAAACCTCTTTATTGCAGTTCTTTGTAATCACTATTGTTAAATCTTAATCTTAAAATTAATGAGAATTATATCTGGAAGTGATGTTTTACTGTTTGTGGCAAGTTTCCTCTTTAAATGTCTAGATCACAAAAATTTGAATACAGTCCCTTGCAATCTTTTCCCCCTGTGAAGAATTATTCTGGGAAATCTCTGAAGTTGGAGATTAGAACAAGACAACAAAATTCACAAAGTAGCGTGATCACAAAAAAACAGAATTCTGTTGAACAAAAATATTTTTTGTTTGTTTTTCTTTTCAAAGATTTCCTCCAGTTCCTCAAATATCCATCTCTCCAGAAACAGCTATGCTCAAACCAAAAGTAAGAGCAATACTGAAAAACAAGGATGATCTCTCACTAGAAAACCTAGTGTCAAACTTCGAGGCAAATGAGAAGTTGGTCATGGACGCCTGGCAGCAGGCGTCTTCAGCAATATCCCACATGGTGAGCATTGCTTATTCTTGGATTTCCTTTTGATAGTATTCACTAGGTGCCAAGACTGGTGATGTGCTGTACGTAGAAAGTCACATGATATTCTCAAGCATCCTACAAAAGTATGCCTTCGAGAAGTGTCTACCCACACCAAGCCCCAAAGAAAGAGGAAGCAAAACGATTCAGCTAACAAATACTTGAGGGTACTGGGGCCTTCAGGGCCAGCCAGCACATTTTGATGAGGTGGATCCAGTATGGGACAATAGGGATGGCTGAGATGGGCCAAGCAGAAGTCACACTACTGTCAAATCTCTCAGCATACAATTCCAATTTCTAACTAGGTATGTACAAAAATTCTCCATGGCTTCTCTGCCTCAGGCTTCTCTTTGTCTGACCACCTCACCCATCATGCCTAAGTTCTTTCTTGCTCCCTGTTTCTTTCCTTCTCACATTTCCCCCATTTAATCAAAAACTCCCCCCATTTTCTTGCTTTCATTTGAAAAAAATGAACCTACATTTTGACACGATAATAAAAATGTATGAAATACAATTGCCAGGCTTTGGGAACCCATCTAAAGACAGCCTCCCCGACCTTTACCCTCCATGACTCTACCGTCTGCCTTTTTAGAAAGCATTTCTTTGATTTTTTTAAAGCATTTTATTACCCAAGTCTGTGTCTCTAAACACCATAATGTAGCTTTGCCTGTTTTTGAGTCTTCTTTTGTGGAACTTTATTAATGAGACTCATTTCATGTTGTTGAGTGAGAAGTGTCTGTCTTTTCTTATTGCATAATGTTCCATTCAATGACGATGCCAAAATTGATTTAACCAGACTGATGCTGATACAGGTTTTCAGTTTGATGCCATCATGGGCATCACTACTTGAATATCTTTACTCATGCCCAATGACACCCATCTGCATAGCTGTTGGGTGTATATCTAAGATTGTGTGCCATAGTTTACATCATTTGTTTTGTTTTGTTTCGTTTTGTTTTTGAGACAGGGTCTCGCTTTGTAGTTCAGGCTGGCTCTGAGCTCACTATGTAGCCCAGGCAAGCCTCGAACTCAGCGATCCTCCCGTCTCTGCCTCCCAAGTGCTGGGATTACAGGCGTGAGCCACCACGCCCAGCCATAGTTTACATCAATAGTGGGCTCTGCAATGCACTTCAGCTTTCACAGGACTATCCATGTAGATTTATAGATATACCTCATATGCTATTGTTTAATAAACATATTTCACTGTGTGTAAAATTTACAATTAATCTTGCTATTTATTGAATGTCCATAGTTCACAATGTATTGGAATTAATAGTTGTATATATATTCACATTGCTTAAAGCTTCATCCTCATATGTTTTCTCCTTTTTTGAATTATCAAGAGTTGTGATAAAATTACTCATTATTGAAAGGGAACAAATTTATCTCTATAGTTTTATCAATTTTTGCATTGGATATATTTGAGACAATGAAAATGAGTATATACAAATTTAAAACTGTTAAATTTTGGAGAATGGAATATTTTATTATTATGAGGTAATCTTTATAATGCTTTTTTATAAATTATAATTTGAAATATCTACAATTCCTAGCTTATTAGATCTTTTATTTTCAAACCTTTCTGTACCTTCTATTTCTTGTCTTTTTTCACCCTTTTTAAAATTGAAAGTAATGTATTCTGTTACTCTTTTTTTTTTTGAGACAGGGTCTCACTTTGTAGTTCAGGCTGGCCCTGAGCTCATTATGGAGCCCAGGCAAGCCTCAAACTCAGCAATCCTCCTGTCTCTGCCTCCCAAATGCTGGGATTAGAGGCATGAACCACCACGCCCGGCACAGTGGTGTTGATTGATGGTGGGCGTGAGTCACCACACCCAGCATTGTATGTGGTTACTGGGATCGAACTCAGAATTTGCTCTTGCAATGCAGGCACAGGAAACACTGAGCTAAATCTCTGGCCCTGTATTCTGTTACTCTTAATGGTCACACTAGGAAGTACACCATGATTTACTAACTCATCAAAACTTATTATTTAGTGAATAATTTATGCTGTGATTCCTACAGCAACCACTTAATTATTTGATATTATTTCCAATTTAACATGGAGGAGGGAAATAATATAATTTAAATTTTTCAATACAAAAAAGGGAAAGAAAGTAAAAGATTTGGGATAAATGATATAGGTAGAAGGCACACAAATAATAGAGTTGCATCGCAAATATATCTATAGTTACATTAAATTGAAAACAGCAAAATTATTCAGATACAAAAAATTATTATTAGGTTTAAAAAGGAAAGGCTCATATGATACTTATGAAGATACAGAAATAATGTCTCGTTATCAACCCCAAAAAGAATGATGCGGTGTGATTACTTCCCACAGCCTTGGTGGCCCCCACACCTTTCGCCAGCAGCCGAAGAGTCCAGCCCTCTAGAGCCTGTCCTATAGTAATTCATCAAAAGCTTTCCTTAAGTGACTGGAGATTGCTTGCTCCAGTTTCAATGCCATGGCTCCTCCTCCACTTTATGGCTTCAGAACTGACACCTGCTCATATTTCTGACCGGTTATTTGACTGTTCCCTGATATCCTAGGCTTCTGTGATCAAAGCGTTTTTTTTATTCATGTATGGTTATTATCTAGTCAACTCATTAACTCTTAGTATCAAAGCTATTTTTGTGATTTTAATCTTGGTACTTGTTTTTCCAAATACTTAATAGACGGTAAATTTTTTCACATACCCTAGCCTAACACAGTGCCCACATATAATATGACCCTAGTCTTGAGGCACTGCTACTTTTGTATTCATGATGCTGATGTTGGTATCAATGCTGACAGCCATGACAGCAATGATCACCACAAAGGCCACAAGTTCCAGGCACCAGAGAATGGGAAGCCAGATTTAGGAACCGTAGGGGAAAAGTGACTTATTCATATTTTTAATTGAGCTACATAAATATACTGTATTTTATTAAAATATATTTTATGGGGCTGGAGATTTAGCTCAGTGGTTCCAGCGCCTGCCTCGCAAGCGCAAGGTCCTGAGTTTGATCCCTGTAACCACATAGAATGCTGGGCGTGGTGACTCAGGCCCCCCCAGCCATCAATACCACATACCACAGTGCCGGGCGTGGTGGCTCATGCCTGTAATCCCAGCACTCAGGAAGCAGAGACTGGAGGATTGCTGAGTTTGAGGCTTGCCTGGGCTACATAGTGAGCGCAGGGTCAGCCTGAACTACTAAGCGAGACCCTGTCTCAAAAAAAAAAAAAAAAGAAAAAAAATATATATATTATGTATTACATTAAAATTACTTAGAGAAATTACATTTTAAAATATACACTTTTAGAAAGAAAAATTCAACAGTATAAAGAGGATTGGATATATCTCTGGATTAAGCTATGTAATTTTAGGAGAATCTGTAACCTCTCTAGATCTAGACCTTCAGTCTCTTCTGTAGCACAGTGGATACTCCTCAAGTGCTGAAAAGATCCAATGAAATAATACACAGGAAAATGTTTTGAAAACTATAAGCATAGTACATATTGTCAGAAATGTATTAAATACTGTACCATTTTCCTTGAGGCTTCAATGAATCCTCACAAAAAGAAAAAGAAACTGTTTAGTAGTTAATACTACTAACAGATATGCATGAAACTAACTTTTACAATGTTTTCAATAGGCATGGTTTTGTTGTCCAGTGATCAAAGGCAGACAAAAAAAGAAGATTCATGGCTTTAAAACCCAAACCCTAAATACTTAAACCTTTCTTCTGTGGGAGATAAACATTGTAGGGAACTCTGTGTTCCAAAAGAGACAGGTGTGGTTGAATAAATGGATGTAGTAAAAACAGGACCACCTGAGATTACTGCGATTGAAATGAGAGTACATCCAAGTAGGCTTTTCTACATAACAGTCATACCAAGACCTATCCATTTACTGTGCTGTGTTAATTTTTCGCAAAACTTTCTTGTAATTAGTAAGTAAGCAGTGATTTCTGAGGAGTCACATTTAACACCCCCAATGTCAAGGCATTATGTTTAAAGTTCTCTCCAATTATGTTAATTTTTGAAAGAGACTCAGGGTTCTTGAAAGTGGCATAAAAAGCAGGTTGTGGTAATTATCACCAACATTGCCACCACCATCATCATCATCACCATCACAAGGATGTTTACCAAGGAGAAAACTGCAATTTTAAAGGAAATTGTTAGCTTACAGTGCTTTGCAAGAGCAGAGTCAAGAATGAATTGCTCATAATTTAGGGGGAATGTTAACAAGCCTGTTTTCAGCTATACTAAGAACTTGAAAGCACAGTAGGGTATATAACATGAAATCCATTTTTATCAAAAAGGCATTGGTGAAAATAAAACACAAAGCTGGCTTGCTCTCTAAAACTTTAATGAATTTCTCCTAGGTGCTGTTGCCTTGAAGAAACTGTAGGTCTGTCTGTGCAAACTGATTATTTTAAAATATACTTTATCAATTTGTAAATATTTTCTGTGAACATAGCACACACTCCACAAGATGTTGAAAACTAAAAAGCAGGGGTGGGCCTACCTCTGAGAGGTATAAAGCCTGTTTGGAGGGTAGGGTGAGATTTTCCTCAGGGAGCAGTTACATGCTGAGCTGTGGGGTCTTCAAGTACAGCAGAAATTTGAAGGAGGTAGCTGGTCTATCAATAGGATAGCATATAATGGGATGTTTTCTTATTTTCATACACTGTGAAGTGATTAAATCAAGTTAGTAACATATTATTACCTCACTTTTTGCAGTGACAACATTTAAAATTGATTCTTCTAGTAATTTCTGAAGTATAACAATTTACTGTAGTCACCATGGTATATAATAGATCATCAGAACTTGGGCCTCCCATCTCATTGGAACTCTGACCAACATCTTCCTTCTCCCTATCTCACTCATCTTTCTCCACCCCACTTCAACTTCTGGCAAAACTATATTCTACTCTCTACTTCTATGTGTACAAGCATGTAGGGAATAGTGAGTAGAAACATGTAGGATTTGTCACTCTGTTTCTGGCTACAAGACAAATTCAACCGTGTAGTCCTAAGAGAAGCTTTCTGTGGACTGCTCTGCAGAGCCAGCCTCAGAGAGAGCGGAGGGACACTTCTGGCCAGGTGCCTAGTGTTCCCCTTAATAGGGAGACTCACGAGAGTGAAAGGGCAGCCATGCTGGGTTGGAGAGAAGCTGAAAATCAGCAGAATACAGGAATCTGCACCAGCAGTTTAGCCGTGGGACAAGCTGGCTTCATAAATGGAATCTTCTGGGGTGGTGTCTACTGTTAGAGTCAAATGAAACCCAGGATTTCAAGTGTTCATGATCCAGTTAACACAGGGCACATATTCCTCAAGATTCATGAGAGCAAGCTAGAGCGTTAGCTTAGTGGTTCTGGTGCCTGCCTAGCAAGCTCAAGAAACTGAGTTCAATCCCAGAGAACACATACAACAATACCTGATATGATGACTCACCAGCAAAGAGTATCATATACTACAATGCCAGTGTGGTGGCTCACACCTGTAATCCCACCAGCACTCAAGGGGCAGAGGCAGAGGCAGAGGCAGGACAGCTGAGTTCAAAGCTTGCCTGGGCTACACAGTGAGTTCAGGACCACCCTGAACTACAAAGCGAGACCCTGTCTCCAAATAAATAAATAAATAAGTGCTATTTTATATATGACACAATAAACATGTCTACTTTTGCAGTATTAGAATTTCACTAAAGAAAATTCAATTTAAAAAATTCTCCTCTTTCCCAGTGATGAGACTTTCGCATGTCCTTACCTCCTGTCCTAGCCCCAGAGCCTGTAAAGGTGAACGCACTGGGGCTGGCTGGAAGAGAAGAGGAAAATTTCTTCCAGAAGGAACTGTCTGAGGGATAAAAAAAAAAATTCTCCTCTGGATTCAGTTATGAAAAAAAGTTTAAAAAGCATTGATACCATGTATGGTGGCTCGTGTCTGTAACCACAGCACTTGGGAGGCAGAGCCAGAAGGATTGTTGAGTTTGAGGCTTGCCTAGGCTACATAGTGATCTCAGGGCCAGCCTGAACTGCAAAGCGAGACCCTGTCTCCAAATAGATAAATAAACAAACAAATAAATAAATAAATAGAATTGATGCAGGAAATCCATCCACTGGATGCAAAATAGGAATGTGGAAGAAGCTCTTAAATTCACGGTGTCTGGGAATTAAAGGAATTTTGACATAATCACAGAATTGTCATTGTCTGGAGGGGGCAATGGAACACACAGGAATGATTTTTCAGTTGGATTGAGAAAGTGAAAATCTCCTTTTGGAAGTCTGCAGGGGAGCAGAATTTGGGACAGGGACACAATGGAAGTGTGTTCCTTCAAAGGTTGGTACAAAGGCAGGTTGTTTGTAGAAGAATGGAGATTCAGTGGAATCTAGTGATGACCAAATCCAACAGTTATCCTATTATGAATGTGTAATGATCAAGGTGCTCTCTTTATACAACTAGGTGGCTGCTGAAATTCATCAGAGGCTCATGGAAGAAGAAGATAACCAGCTAGCAGACACAAAAGAAAAATCTCCTCAGATGGGTGCGAATAAAACAGCCAAGAAGGAAAAGAAGTCACCTAAGAAAAAAAATGCAGACAAGAAAGCAAAAGGTTTGTCTTTTTTTAGCACCAAAACCCTGGATGGTTCAGTCTTTCCTTTATAGAACACAAGCATTTAAATAGATCCATTAGACTCTAATATTGGTCATTTGTTTTAAACTAGAGATTGGGCTTCTGTGAGCTGTAGGGTTAGTTGGCAAATCACATTATATATGAGGCCAGCCTAGCTTCTTTATCCAAATAGCCTAATGTTTAGTGAGGTAAATCTCACAGGCAGCTTTAAACATAGTCTCAAACCTTCCAAGATGACACTGTGTGGTCCGAGGGGTCCATACAAACGGGTTAACATTTTCTTTAGCAAGGAGAAGTTTAAAAGCTCTGTGTAAGTCTGTTGTGGGGGCCTTGAATTGAAGCAAGTTCCTCTCTCCTAAATTTCCAACTTCAATCTTTCCCGCTGAGACAAGAAGGGAAAACAAAGAGGAAAGAAAACACAAGCTGGGAAAAACATTCCAATGAATCTTAGGAATCGCATGAGCACACATGCTATCCAGCCCTCGGAAGGCAGTGCCTTGGGGGTACTTGAGACAAGAAAGGTAGAGTGGGAAGCACACGAAGCAAGTCACTCTCCTTGCTGACTCCCAGCACATGTTTGTTGGGAATCTACTTTGCAAAACAGTTTATGGTGGGGTCAAGGGCACAACAGTGAATTAAAAACAAAACCAAAGCTATAGTCCCTGCACTTACATAACAACAGAGACAGACATTTGAAAGTAATTATTTTGGATAAAGGAGTCCAAAGACTTTGAGAACATGGTCCACTCATCCATCTGAGAGGACAGAGGTACACTTACTATGTGCACTAAACTTAAACAGCCATGAGAGGAGCCAAGGGAAGGCACCAAGGATGGGCAAAGGTGGTTAGCCCCTCGAAGCAAAAGGAAGGGTGGCACTCCGATGTACAATACACCATGTTAGTCCACCTTGCATGACCAACAAATAAAAGATAAGTGCAGCATCTGAAATAAAGTTTTCTGTTTAGTAAAACAGCTGCTTGAGTCAAATTCCATAATTAGCCATGATAAGAAAGACATCCAGAGAGATTAATCTCTCCTTCATTTGTACTCTGTACATTCATCTGTTACAATGAATACATTTTACTACAGTTTTTAGCTTTACGTTTAAGTCTTCTTCACAAGATTTAAACCTCTAGAGGCCAGGCCCTGAAGAAAGATTTTTGGGGACGATGTAAAGCAGGCCTGTAGCCAGAATCACACTGTCACTTCCCCTAGATGAACGCTCAGACAACACTAGTAATTTTTTCCATTTCTCTTGTACAGTTATTGAAATGCACATAGTTACCTGCTAATTAAAAGATGAGTAAGTAGGCCACAGATCCTTGACCACCACCTACGTGTCTGCCACATCTTCTTGAGGCTATTCTCTTGTCGTCTCTTGGTGAAGACCAGGGAAACATCTAAGGAGTCCCCCATGAAGTAGTTCTCCTGCAGGTGGCTCGTGTTACACCCAGTGTGTTTGTGTTACTTTCTACCCCGTACTCTGGACCTCACTGCCTTGGATTCTGTACTGATCTCCGCCCTGACTGCACATCTTCTTTACGATGCTGTACACATTGGAGTGTTTTTAGGCATCCAGCTCAGAGAGCACAACAGGAATTATCCAGGAAGAATTGTCAGCATGTCCTCGAGGTTAGACGGATTTTTCTTAGAGCTCTTTAGTCAAGGCACCACACGCGTACAACCCTATGTTGGTCCTTCACTTAGCACAGTTCATTTCTCTTTCAGATAAATCATCACCAATAGCAGAAGCTACTTCTGCAATGGTAACAGCAGAGGAGATGGCCGAAATAGAAAGAAAAAATGAATTGAAGCTCAAAATAAAGGAAGAACATATTGCTGCCCTGCAATTTGAAGGTGTGAGTAGGACACAACTAAGATGATGCTTTCCAGTAGAAAGTAGACCAGAGCAAATGACTGTGTTTATGGGAACATTCAGTTGGTTGTTTTCATTTGGTCCATAGGCGGAGTAGATTTCACTACATGCTGCAGGAATCAGGTGTTTTGGCTGCATTCTTTATGGTCTGTAGAATCTCTGAAGGAAACAGAAGGAATGTGGTAAAAGGTTAGAAGAGCAAGAGCAGTCATTAAAATCTCAAAGAATAGAAACAAAACACAATATTTGAAAATTGATTTTATAAGATTAGGTGGCTAATTTACAAAAGTAAATGGCTTGATGTTACAATAATAATTTTGGCTTCAAATTAGGAAATTGAATCCTGATCAAAGGAACAGGCCAGAAAGGGAATACTAAGTACAAAGACCATAAAAGAGGCTAGCAGTTATCTCCAATAGCTGAAGGCCTTCTTCTGCCCTGTGGACAGTATCTGATTCCAATGGTATCTATTAGGTTTTGTCTTTCCGTTTATTCAACCCATGATCCTTAGTGTGACAAAGTTCATCTGTTCGTATAAGGGTTCATTGAGTTTCTCTGTAATCCCAAATGTAGGATAGTTGCTGAAGACATACATGCGTACACAACAATAAAACAAACAAAAAATAAAGTCCAGAGGAAGAGAGGCAAGTTCTGTAATCATTTCCGATGTCCTGTGACACAGGACAAAGGAGGCAGGCAGGAAATTGTCAAGGAGGAGTTTCCAGGGGAACTAAGGCTATGAGTGAGTTTGACCAGAGGATAAACTAGAGTGGGAATGCAGAGGAGAACTATGTGCTGAGGCAGAGAAGGGAAGGAGCATGACGGTGACTTGTGTTGAATAGCTAAGGAGCAGGAGGTACTCAAGATTGCAGGAAGGGGTGACTGGGGAGCCAGGAAACCAAATCCCAAAGGGCAAATATGCCCTATCAACATAATTAAATTTTCCCCATTGTAACTGAGAGCTAATGACAAACTGGGTACAAAGGATGATTTTGATTACATCTACTGGCAAGTCTGAATACCCGGAGTACCCGGGATAGTTTGAGGTGGATAGGAATTGTGAGAAAAGGATATCAGAAAGAGCAGGATTGAAATTATTGCAGTCATTTAAATGAGAGATAATTGGAACCCAAACTCAGTTGGTGAGTGGAAAAATCCAAGAGAGATTGGAAAGATACTTTGAAAACAAATTTCAGATGACTGCCCCTTGGACCACAGAACTTAATCACGGGGGCTAGGGAAGGTTGGTGGTCTGGATGGAACATACTAATTTCTGTTTCTGTGTCTCAGTTCCCTGTTTAGAGGTCTTAGGTGTCCCCAGATGTTGTCCTTAAATAAAGCAGGAGAGGTCTGGAAACCCAGCCATGGACAGAGCCTCTTACTAGGAATTCTGTACTAATCTGATGGCCAGAAACCTAGCGATTGAAACCCTCCCCTTACATGGCTGTTGCAATGCAGGACAACTGGGTAGCATTTTCTGATGCCCAGGACATGACACATGGAGAGCAGCCCTCTCTTGATTGCCAAGGATTTTGCTGACAGGATGTCTCCCGTCTGGTGTTGGGAAATCTAGGAGCTTCCACCGTTCCTGTATCAACTACATGAGCAGCTTTCTACTTCCCGGGCAAAAAGTTGGCTGGAGGTTTTCACACCCTTTGGATTAAGTAGTTAGGGTTCACTTAAACTAGTTTTCTTAAAGTTTCTGGTTTATCAAGAGAATTCCAATAAAGTATTTTTTAAAAATTCAAGGGCTAGGGATTTAGCTCAAGTGGTACCATGCCAACCTTGTACACACAAAGGTTCGAGTTTGATCCCTGGTACCGCAAAAAAAAAAAAAAAAAAAAAAAAAAATCGGACCTTGCAGTGTCCCAGCAACAGCAATAGGGTCAGGGAAACATATATTTTCCCCCTAATTTGAGCACTGCTGAAAGATGTAATCCCGCTGCCCCCTCAAGATTCAAAAATAAGAAGCACATAAGCAAGAAACTGTCCCCTCAGTTTTCAAAATTCACAAATCTTTTATGTGTATTTCCTATTCCATTTATACAAGAGAATTTTGCTGTAAATTATAATAATGGTAAAACTCAAGTGTAGTTTTAGTTTCAGTAATTTAAGTGAACCTAGCACACGTTACCTTTTGCTTCTTAATGACGGATATTGCCTTATCTGCATTATTATATTTGAAACACGCACTCCCTAGCTTCACAAACCAAAGCTGGCTCAGCTTAAGAGTAAATTCAGTTTATTAGAAACTATAAGAAAAACTACTTATTTTTTTCAGAGAAAGCTACACAGTTTCGACTTGAATTAATAAAGGCAAAAGCCTTGAACACCCTTGAAGATGCAGTAATACAAGTTATCAGTGTCTATAAAATCATGGAAAAATCGCTGGGTGAGAGGTATTTGAAAGAAATGGCCAGGTAAAGTATTACATCTCTTTTAAGAAATACATTGTGTTAACTTCTGAATGCCAAAATCAGCAAGGGTTTTTTAGGGCTTTAAAGATTTTAATCACCTCTCCGAATTTAAATTTAACCTTTCAGGAAATTTGTTTATAAATATGTGAAGTCAGGTTTAATTCTTGCATTTATGGCCTCTGCAAGCACTGAGGCCTGTATGGAAGGGTGCCATCACAGTGCCCAATTTTGTATGTTATTTATGTGCTCAGTTTTCACATTACTTAATGGGAACCTTAGGGTACACGGTAAGATCATTTTAGAATATTTTTCAAAAGTAAGATTCTTTTCTCCATCTTTCCAATGCCAGACTTATTATCAGTAAGATAAAATTAGAGAGATTAAAAAGTCATTCCTAAGAATGTTTTGCTAGTTAGGCTACTTCCCTTGGGATCCTAATTCTCAGCTCCACTCTCCTGTTGGGTTCCCATGGCCTCTCAGAATCTTGCTGCTTGTGAGCAAGGTCATTTCATCCTCTTACTTCTCCCCTAGAGGACATAAAGAAGCAGCTCAGCAGAGTGGAAATGCTCCTATTTGACAAGCAGGAGCCTGACTATGCAGGACCCAGGAGCCTCGCATTTTCCACAAATTAGCATTGTGCCTAATTGTTTTGGACTTTGTCAGCTTCATCTGGAAAAGGCAACATGACACCGAGCTACTTTAGAAGTTTCTACTTGTTCTAAATTCTGTAGTGCACTACAACTGGCTCTAAATACTTACTGAAAATTTAGAAGTTTCTAAGTAAATAGGATATGAACAGCAAGTATTCTCAGAAACAGCCATTACAATAGGGGGAAAAAAAGCTTTTAGGCTTTCTTTTCTCAGATTCTCGTGTCATAATGAAAGTTCTAGTGTAAAATTTTCAACCCAGTTGTTTAGAAGTGTTGTTCTATTGCCATATGTGTGTGTGTATATATTTTTTTTTAAGATCCAAGCACTCACATATCAATGTAATCCAGTCAGTGTCAGCCCCACAGTTCTGCTCTGTGCCTGCTACTTACCAAGGAAAGCACGTTGTCTTCATTCTTAGGACTCAGCTTCCATCAGTGTGGCCAGTGGTAAAAATGGGTATTATTTTTATCCAGTGTACTAATAGTTCCCAGATTTATTTTTGTGTATTTCTACTCTCTGAATCTATAGTTTCTCTATGTACTGTGTCCACAAGAAAAGAAGTTAAAAACCCTGAAATGTGATAGGAGTGAGGGTGATGAAATCATTTTGAACTTTAAATCCTGCCTTTCACTTTTCTGGCATTTTTTTCCCTTTCTACTCTTCAAAAAAAAAAAACAAATTGTTATTATTACAGTTTGGCTGTACATCATGTTTGTGTTCATCTTACGGAGTAAGTACATGTATTAAATAATCTTGATTATTTTCATTCCCTTTTTCATTCCCACCATCCTCTCCATCTCTAGATCCCCTTCCCATATTTTCATTATTATTATTATTAGTTCAAGTTTGTGACATAATAATTACATTCATTGTGGCTGGTTGTTACATGTATATGGCACACCTTAATTCGTTTTATGTCTCCTATCTTTCTCTCCCTTCCCATATCCTTGGCCTCTTGATTCCTTCATATTTGTATACTCTCTTTTTATCAATCTTTTGCTTTACTCTTCGTACTTTGGAAACCTTCCACTAGGTGGCACAAACTTGTTTGAGGTCCTGGGTTTTTTTTTTTAATTGAATGTATTGGTACATTTTAAGCATATATTATGATGAGCATTTGGGTTGTTTCCAAGGTTGAGCTATCCCAAATTGAGCTGCTATGAGCATGGGTGCACATACGTCGCTATATGATTCTTGTAATGCTTTCGTGTATATTCCTAGCAGGAGGATAGCAGGGTGTAATGGGACCTCTAATCCTAGTTTTTTGAGGGATCTCCATGCTGCTCTCCCCAGTGATTGCACAAGTCTACATTTCCACCAACAGTTGAGAAGAGTTCCTTTCTCCCCGCAGCCTTGCCAGCATTTGTTGCTGGTTAATTTTGCAATAGCAGCCATTCTGTGTGGAGTGAGATGAAATCTCAGTGTTGTTTACATCTGCATCTCTCAAGTGACCATATATGTCTTGGCTGCTTTTTCTTCTTCCTCTGAAAAATGTCCGTTCATTTCAGATCCCCATTTCTGAACTGGGTCTTTAAATTTGGGGGGGAGGCTGAGTTTTTTAAGCTCTTTACATATTCTAGATAGTAGGCTTTGTCTAAGAGACAGCTGGTAAAGATTTTTCCCCATATTACTGGTTGTCTTTTAACTCTGCTGGTGATTTCTTTTGCTGTGCAGAAAATGTTTAATAGGATGAGATGCCATTTGTTTATTCCTTCTTCTAGTTCTCATCCTATAGAGGTTTTGTTCATAAAGTCTTTCCTTAAACCATTATCTCCAAGAATTCTACACAACCTGTTCTGCAGAAGATTTAGTGTTTCTGTTTTAATGCTTAGGTCTCATATCCTCTTTGATTTTAGTTTAGTACATGGTGAAATACATAAGTCTAACTTTAGTCTTTGGCAGGAAAGCACCATTTGTTAAAGAGGCTGTCTTTCCTCCATTGAAGATATTTGGCTTCTTTGTCAAAGAAGAGATGGCTTAGTGTATCTGGAGTTGTTTCTGGATCTTCTAATCTATTTCACTGGTCCTCAGGTCTTATACTTTTCCAATACCATGCAGTTTTTATCACAGTGGCTTTGTAGTATAGTTTCAAGTTTGGGATCATAATACCCTCCACTGTGCCCTTGTTGCTTAGAATTGCTTTTGCTATTCTAGGGCTTTTTGTGGCTCCAGATGAATTTTTGGATTATTTTCTCTGAATCTGTGAAATATGTTATTGGGATTTTAGCCCATCAACTGGAGTCTGGATAAAGAAGATGTGGTTTTTTAAAAATAAAATGGAATATTACTCTGCCATAATGAATGATAAGTTTAAGTTATTTATACTCAAATAGACATACCTTGAGGACATAAAGTCAAAGATGTGTAAATACTGCATCTTTTCTCTGGTATGAGAATCTGAAAATGTAAATGAGTTCTAGGATGTATGTTAGATATTGCAAAATAGAAAATATTCAAAGGGAAAAGGGTAACAAGGGAAAAGAAAAATATGATGTTAAAAAAGGAAGTAAAGTATATGTATTTGGGGGTGGGGGACTATAGGGTGGGTGGGAGAATGGGAAAAATGAGAACTCTTGTTGTATACTGGTACAAATTCTCAATATTGAGTGTGATCATGATGTGTCTATAAAATGTATCAATAAAAATTAATTTAAAAATGAATTATGATCACGTTCATCACTGAGAATTTGTGCCTATATATGATACATCTTGATTCTTATTTTTTCACATTTTCTTATCCTCCCCTCAGTCCTTCTACTCCCCATACATGTAAGCTTTGTTTCCATTTTTCCTTTTTACCTTCAAATTCTTTCTTACCCTCTTTCTTCTTTTCCCCTGTCCTCCCTCCCTAGTTCCCTTTCCCCTTTAATTGAATCTCAGTCTACATATGCAAATTCTCTTTATCTGGGCTACCCTGTGCCCTTCTCTGACCTCCAGCACAGAAACACTCTAAATCATGAACTAACTAGCTAACATTTACCACACTGATACAAAGACAGCATTCTGGAGTTGAATTAAGGCCATTTTTGAAAGACAGCTATTACCACTTTTTATTTATATGAATATGTTGGTGACTCTAGTTATTCAAAAGCAGATTAAATGACCTTTTTATTCTGATGTTCAACTTTTCATTATAATACATAAACAGGATCTTTTCTTCAACAAAGTGATAATTTATGTATTTGTGTATAAAATCTCTCTGTCTTTTAAAACGACCTCCTATGAGACCATTGGCTATATCCTCAGTACAGTCTGAATCCATCCCTTATATGACTTCAAAACAAGAAAAGAGCCATGTGTCATTGGCTTCACAACAGAAGTGTGGAATTCAGAGAGCCTAAAGTAACTTGCTGTAGGACTCTTGGCTAGTGTGCTAGGTGAGAATTCTGACCCAAATGCACTTTCTGCCAAACTATAAGGCTTTCTGACTGTTGCTGGTCACAGACACAGGTGCTTCCTAGGGACTGTCACTTCTGCAGAGACAGCAATGTGGTGATAATGGATTTGACGCATCAGAGGTGATTCTGCCAACTGTATCTTATATGATATTAAGCCTCTGGGTATTGAATTGGATAAAAACCACTTTTCTAGAACTGTATTACCAAATTTTTTTTTTGAGGCAGGGTCTCACTTTTGTAGTTCAGGCTAGCGCTGAGCTCACTATGTAGCCCAGGCAAGCCTCGAACTCAGCGATCCTCCTGGTTCTGCCTCCCGAGTGCTGGGATTACAGGCGTGAGCCACCACGCCTGACACATACTTGTTTTAGTCTGGACTACGTATACACATTTTTACAAAATAGATTGGTGAACAATTGAAGTTTTTAAATACACAGATTAATTGTCTAATAACGTTATAGTGTGTATTTTCATGTGTAACTCTTATTCTTAATCTAATAGGATCTTTAACTGAGATAACTCCCCTATGCATTTTATTACTTGCAGTATAGAAAAATTAACTGAAGTAGCTCGCTACCACATTGAAACAGCCACAAAAATTCAGAATGAGCTTTATTTAGCCCATGAAGACTTCTTCATTAATGATGATATAAAAGTCTTCCCAGATCCTCCCCCACCAACACGTCCTCCACCTATAGAAAAGGAAGAAAATGGCACCCTGACCATCGAACAGCTTGACAATCTTGGAGACCAATTCTTAGAAACAGCCTCTAAAGGTATGAAAACTAATTATGAAAAGAACACCAAAAAAGTCACTGTTAACTGGTATACCCAAAACTTCTCTACAAGTAAAATCACCTCTACTGGACTTGTGACACCACAAAGACCCCTCAGTTTGTTTTCCTATATCAGTTATTTGCTTTGCATAACATACTTTGAATTAAAGCAACAAGAGAATCACAGTGTCTATGTACTACTTGAGCAGTATGATGCTCAATCCTGGTAAATCTTCCCTCTTGCCCAATCCCTTACTTGCTAGCAATTTGGCTAAGGTGACATTAGCTCTAACTGTTGGAAAGCAAAGTTACTGTGCATAATTCTTGTTTCAATTCTACGTTAGGATTATGAGATTGTTCTTCTATGTACACTGTGAAGGGATACTTGGGAGCAGAGGAGATACCTTTTATATTTGCCTTTTTCCTAATGTTTCATGGGCCTTGAGTAAAACTACACAAAGTGTTAACAAATATTTGCCTAAATAATTTGTTCAAATTTGTGTGCACATCTTTTCTGTGCACAAATTGTTTAATTCCTTCATATTCTATTATTATGAGTTAATACCTTCTGAACAGATTTTGACAACTTACAGGTAGTTTTCAATGAATCACTTGTGGAAATCAGGTCAATCATGCAAGATTGTCATCTGTATGTATTAGGGCTGAACAACACTTCACATCATTTATGGAATTTGCCTATGGTCATAAATTATTCAAAACTCCTCAGATTTAAGGTTCTTGGTCCTTCTCATGCAACTAAATTGCCTCTCATAAACAGGTTTAGTTTCTTTCAGTATAAACCTATTGGGATATCATCACTGTTGCGCACTCAATGGACACCTTTAAAAAGTTAGTCCAGCATTCCAGAAATCCACACCAAATAAATATCATTGGCTTTTTTTTTTAAGCATTAGTTTAGAAGATTAACTCTAGAGGTAAAAAGATGTCAACAGACATTTGTCAGTTTTCGGAATGTGGTAGCATTCTAGATTCTGACCAGTAAACCTTGTTAGAGAGCTGAAAGAAGAGGAGAGAGAGAGAAAGAGAGAGAGAGAGAAAGAGAGAGAGAGAGAGAGAAAGAGAGAGAGAGAAAGAGAGAAGTGGGGGAGGGGTAGAGGGAATAGCTTTGTGGGGAGGACGCAGGGTGCAGGGAGCAGGCAGGGGCCTTCACCAGAATAGAATGAGGCCCAGAACTGACTCAGACTTGTTGCCCACAGATGTTTGTTTTTGATAGCAAGGTGGCAAGCAAGGCCTGCTGGCAGTTTGGCTGAATAATTAACTTTTGTCTGACTGGTCCCTCAGGAGCTTCCTTGTTTTCCCTCCCTGAGGCCCATCTTTGCTCAAACTGGCAAAACATCACCCCAATCTTGAAGACATTTTTGACTCCTTGAGATCAGGAAGATTAGCAGTCCTTTTTCTCTAGAGTCAACTCTAGCAGACACTGACCCGTTGGGTGTCACAAGGAACTCACAATAGAGCAGAACAGCTTCAGAAAATAGTAGAAATAGGAAGAATGAAAAGGAAGGAAAGGGGGGGGGAGTACAATTATACAAAGCAGAAGTAGTAAGAAGACCACTTTTACTAAGGAAGTTAGAGAGTGATTAGAAAAGAGAGGTTACAAAGAAGAAAGTAAACACGTGGGTTTTTTTCTTGAGGGAATCAGCACTTGATGAAATCGCTCAAGAATGCCAGGGAGGGGCCGGAGGGTTAGCTCAGTGGTTCCAGTGCCTGCCTCGCAAGCGCAAGGTCTTGAGTTCAATCCCCGGAAACCATATACAATGCTGGGCGTGGAAACTCACGCCCACTGGCAATCAATACCACATAACACAGTGCCGGGTGTGGTGGCTCACGCCTGTCATCCCAGCACTCGGGAGGCAGAGACAGGAGGATTGCTGAGTTCGAGGCTTGCCTGGGCTACATAGTGCACTCAGGGCCAGCCTGAACTACAAAGCGAGACCCTGTCTCACAAAAAAAAAAAAAAAAAAAAAGTGCCAGGGAGAATCATGGGGGCAGCCACTGAGGCTGGCAGGCAAAACTTAGGGAGAGAGAAGAAAAAAGCGATTTAGAGGCAAGGATCTAGAAGTACCTAAACTTAAGGGAACAGCTGCTAGGCGTGTAACACTGAGGCCTGAGGAAGGGAAGACGGACGGAAGGGAGCGCTCAGGAGACCCAGCATTTCCTTCCCCCGTTACATAAACTGCAGGTGAACGGAAGGGGAGGCTTTAGAGAGACGGCCGTTCTCTCTCAGGCTGGAGACTAACACAGCTGGAAGTTGTCATAAGGACAGGACTCACGGAACTTTCTAACGCTGTGTGATTTAAGGATTTTGATCATTCAAAATTAGTTATGATATAAAAGAAAACATGTTTATATATTATATGTATTATTTCTAGGTATATATGAAACACTTGCCGTGTTAGATATTTTATCAGAAGTGTTGCTCATTTTTTGTTTTTGCTGTTACTCTAAAAGGGTGGAAAATTAATGATCATTCCATTTTACGTATCCTAGAGTCACAGAATTGGAGGTTTTCTCCTGCCCCCCCCTCAAAGTCAGGCCCCCAAAACTGACATCACCCTCTTTAAGAGAATCTAATTATCACTCGCTCCTTCTCCCCATCACTTTTGTCCCCATAAAATAGGCACTGGCTTTGGTCTTTTAAACTCTCTTCTGCAGTTGTTGTTCACTGCCTTCAGCCATATGTACCCACTCATTTTTTTGGTAGAAGTGTGTTAAAGACTATTATTTTTTCCTTCCTAATATTTTCCAAATTTTCTATGTTGAACGTAGATTTTTTTTTTTTTTTTTAGTGGTGGTGGTAGTACTGGGGATCCAACTCAGGCCCTTGTGCTTCCAAGGTAGTTGTGGTACAACTTGAACTAAATCCCCGACCCACATAGATTTTTTAAATTAAAAAAATATATTGAAGTACAATATCCATCAGGAAAATAAACCTACTGAAAGTGTACACACCAGTGAATCTCTACAAAGTGAACACATCTGCGCAGACAGCTCCCAACCCAGGACACGGACCACCTCAAGGCCAGTCTGTCTGGTGCTCCTGGGGTGTCACGGCCTTCACTCTGCCGAGGTCATGACTAGCCTGACTCACAGCATTTGTTTTATGTATTCTCACCCTTATATAAACAGGTGAAAGCATGAAATTTGAAGCCATTTGGCCTGGCTTCTTTTACTCATTCTTCTTGAGATTCATTCACATTGCTGCATGTAGTTGTAAATCATTCCTTCTTCTGTAGGGATGAGCTTACTTTATGTTCTTGCAGAGATTTATATATTGTAACCTATTTACCTATTCTGTGGGTGGACATTTGGATACATTTTGGGCTCTTTTAATTGATACATAGTTACTGTACATATTTATGAGATCCAGTGTGGTATTTTGATAATATATATAGTATACAATGACCAAATTAGAGCAATTAGTATATCTATCACCTCTGACATTTATTTTTGCACACCTATTCACCTTTTAAATGGAAACTTGTTCTGAATTCTTGCCAAGAACTGGAAGGCAATAGTCTATGGTGCCTTTCATTGTATTTACTCTATAGTCTGCAATTTTAAAAGATAATCTTAGTTGAAGTGGGAAGAGCTTTGAAAGTAATCAATTGAATGTGATGTATTTCTTCAGAGCTTCACACTTGAAAGTTCTTTCTAACCCAAGAAATACGAACAATTCCTTATACTGTTTCTTACATGTTTATGCAATTTATATCAAAGATGCAACCTTCACTAAAAATTGTGAAAATGTGATAAACAGATTGTTTTTCTTAGTGCTGATACAGATGATTTTTAAGGGAAAAATGCATATTTGTATACACAATAAGATTTTAAGCAATCACCAGTACCACAAGAAAAAAATTTAAGTGGATTTTTAGATGGAGTAGGAATATTATTAAATATACTGTGCAATTTTTAATTATACTACCCAAGTAAAACTACTGAAGAAAATAGTTGATTAAACAAGTTACTTAATACTTTAAATACTTGTGAGAAGCTTAGTATTAGGGTATATAAAGAATAGCCTTAACTATTTTAATGCAAGCTTTTACCATCAAATAAGAAGCCATTACTTAAAAGAAAGTTCCTTAAGCCTTAGTTCTTTTCTTTTCATGCTTATATTTTAATAGCATATATATTGTAACTTCAAACTTAATACTCCTTTTCTGGTCAAATTCTTCCTCTTGTGATTACTTTGAATTGCCTTCGGCAAAGGTAATAATCAGATAAAAATATGTTTTATACATATTATTGTTGTGAATATGCCAGACAAAATGACCCTATGCAAGATCATTAGGCACCGTCATGCAAAATCCAGTGAAACAATTGATCGTGCTTGCATTTTTTCCTCTAATAAAGATCCATCACACCTCAGAATCATAGGGTGACTTGAGTCTACAACATCCAGTTTCTTTTCATTGACTATCAGCCCAGGAAACATCCCCATGAGCACACTCCCAGCACAAAGGGAGACAGATGAGTATCTTCTGAATTACAGAAATAGCCAGTTTGGCACCATCACTATGTGTAGGTCACTATGCTACCATTTTTTATGTGTTCATTTACTTCCTGTCCACCTGCACCTACAAGGAGACGGCCAGAATCAGACAGCTCTTTTCAAGTCTACTTCTGGTCAACTGACTTATATAATCACAGGCAACTTTAATCTCTGCCTCCATTCTTCCTCTGTAAAAATGAAAGTAAAGATACTTATATCATGGCGTTGTTATGAGGATTCAAGTAATTTGCATGTATATAGTTTTTACAAAGGATATAATACATAGACACTGCAGTTTGGATGGAAAATAAACCAGTATGACAATGGCGAGATTATAGTAATGTCATAT
Organism: Thryonomys swinderianus; assembly: GCA_004025085.1. Classification (NCBI taxonomy): domain Eukaryota; kingdom Metazoa; phylum Chordata; class Mammalia; order Rodentia; family Thryonomyidae; genus Thryonomys; species Thryonomys swinderianus. The sequence continues at coordinate 54,750 of PVIC010002999.1, forward strand.
TAGTGTATAATATATAAAATCATATACAACAGTAATTAAAAACTAATTTATTATTATTTAAAATGTTAGCCTGGTGTCCCGAGGTTGCAAATACCCTAACAGATACCTGTAAAACTGCCGCAGAGAGCATCCAGTAAAAAAAAATTGCTACCTGATACAATTAAGCCATGAAGTCATATGGCTCCCAGGGGGACTCTAAACATCCAGAAGTACACCAGGAAGACATGCTTTCTTCAGAAAAAGCAGTTTGTGATTTTTGAAACTAGGGCACTTTAACAGTGTTCTGCTCCACATAAATCATTAGAATGCCTTCTTCTTGAAAGCCTATGATTATATCTAATACCCTGTAGAAATTTGGTTCATAGCTCTTTTGACTTCTACTTAGGAGTTACTTGACAGAACACAGTTCAGCAAGTTGCACACCCTCTATCTTCTTGGAAAGGGGCAGCATTTAGGTATCAGAGGCTGACACTACTGATCTCCTTTGAACCCTTTTGGAGATCCTTAGATTCACTGTCTGGGCTCAGAGACAGAGGACGCATGTGCAGGATCTAGGCTATCGCACTGAACTGCATCATTGAGCTACATATTTCTATAAGAGTCAGTGAAGAAGCAGCCTTTGCTGTCCTAAGGCAGCCTAGAGGTCAGTGCAGTGGAAGCTTCTGACACTGAAGCCTTCAGGGAGAGAACCAGATGGAGAGGAGTGCAAGACAAGGAGAAATGGAGTAGACATGGAGACTTTGAAGTTCCACGATAGCAAATGGCCTCCTTGCAGGAGGTTAGGCTGCAAAGGGCCTCACCTTCACAAGCTGACCAATTGTGAAGTCTTGAATGGCTTGCAAAGAACACACGGGACAGGATTTTTTTTTGAGACAGGGTCTCACTTTGTAGTTCAGGCTGGCCCTGAGCTCACTATGTAGCCCAGGCAAGCCTCGAACTCAGCAATCCTCCTGCCTCTGCCTCCTGAGTGCTGGGATTACAGGCGTGAGCCACCACGCCCGGCACTGTGGTATGCGGTATTGGTTGTTGGTGGGCATGAGTGGCTACGTCCAGCATTGTATGTGGCTACCGTAGATTAAACTCAGGACTTTGCGCTTGCGAGCCAGGCGCCAGAACCACTGAGCTAAATCTCTGGCCCAAGGGACAGGATTATTTATCAAAGGCATTTACAGTCAACTAACACAGAGAAAGGATTCCAAGGGTGAGAGACTGTCAAAGAGCAACAGACACAGTTTCTCTACAAAGCCTCAAGGGCATCTGTTTGATTGCTTGAAAGTGCTGACTAGGAAGTTCTGTGCATGCAAAGACTTCATGAACCAGAAAATTATAAAACTATGATATTATATATTCATGGGCAAATGTTTTGATCTATAAAATAAGTTGACATTCAAATTAACCTGACATTTTCCTAAGTCAAGAAATACAGAAATATCTCTTAGAGGAAGGACACTGCACATGCATGGGTATGATGAATAGGAGTGTCTTACTATGTGGTAGCAAGGAAGAGCAAGGCTCCCACTCATCCTGTGGGTCTCTCCACGGTGAACTCCTCTCACAAGATCAGACTCATACCACTGAAGTGCAGCAGTGAATCCAGAAAGCTTTGTGACTGGGAAAACTGTGGACAGAGTTTCAGGTGTCCCTTCAGGAGAAAATACAAGTTTCATGAAGCCCAAGAACTTTTCTGGCAAATGAAATGATATGCTTAGAATTGAAGATAACATCTTTTGGAAAAGCTGTCCACAAAGCTAAAAACTTAAGAGCTACGTAAATTAGTGGACCTTAAGGCTCTACCCTATGATGAGATATTTTTTTAATCACACACTGATTCATTTATTAACCAACATTTATGGCTGTATAGCAGATATCAGGCCTGGCCTAGTATAAGACTGTCAGGTAGCCTAATGCTCAGTTAAGAAAGTGAAGACAGTAGCTTTCACCTGCAGGGAGAATAATTTAAAATGAAAACCTATAACAATTTATAATTTTTAAAAATGGAGATCTATTTTATTTAACAAGTGCAAAAGTGACTCATTAAAAGAACAGAGAAGTTAGATGCAAATAAGATATGAAAGGCAGAGGTAGATTAACCAGTGTCAAAGGTTTGCAATTAAAAGAGATTAAGCGATATGAGATAGTGAAAACTGATTAGCGAGAGATTTATTTTCTTCAACGGTCTCCATGCTTAGGAGGCAGCTATAAACAATGTGAGCATAGTTCTGATCAGAAGTTTACTGCATAATCTAGTTAAGAGATAAAAGTGTTGAATCTGGGTCTTTTCCTTTGCTAACAGTAAGATACTTTCTGATGATACTGGGGAACAGTTAATAGCCACAGTTCTAAGTCATCCACATGACTACAGTAATATAATCTATATTCTAAGGATACTAAGATGCTGGGGTAGGAAGTCCAGGCTAGGTGCAAGGAGTGCATTTCCCACTTAAGATATTTTCAACTTAAAAGTTTTTTCAAGACACAACCCATCATAAGTCAAGGACTACCTATAACTTGGTAACTATTAAGGTCAAAACTTGTAGAAGAGACATGTACATATATGTGCAGTGTAAGTTAAGTTCTATGCTTTCAGGGAGAACTTTGTTTTTTGTTGTTTTGTTTTGTTTTCTATATATCCAATTCTTTCGAAAAATCAGATGTAAATAGACATTAGACTTTTTTTTTTTTTGAGACAGGGTCTCACTTTATAGTTCAGGCTGGCCCTGAGCTCACTATGCAGCCCAGGCAAGCCTCGAGCTCAGCAATCCTCCTGTCTCTGCCTCCCGAGTGCTGGGATTATAGGCATGAACCACCACGCCCGGCACTGTGGTATGTGGTATGTGGTATTGATTGCTGGTGGACGTGAGTCACCATGCCCAGCATTATATGTGGTTACCAAGATTGAACTCAGGACCTTGCGCTTGCGAAGCAGGCGCCAGAACTACTGAGCTAAATCTCCAGCCCTAGACATTAGACTTTTTTGAGAAAAGAAAAAAGGTATAGCATTAGCCACAGCTTCTTTAGCAAACCACCTGCAAAGGATCTCAAAGCTTGACATCCTTTTTGTAACTTATTGAGGTTGTTGTGCCATTGCTAGAGAGGGTGGGACTTACACAAGAGCAAGAGATCTCTCAAGTAAATCTTCAACATGCACCATGTTCTTCATTACCATAGGGGAAAAACTGCTGAAAACTGGTGCCCTCTTTTGTGTGGAGAAATGGATTCTTGAATGAAGACCATAGTACCCTTTTGCCACACAAGAAGCCCAGGAGAGCAAGCAGGGTCACAAGGGCCAAACAGTAATTCTTCCTACTAATGAGACCCAGATGCTCCATTGTGAACACAGCAACACCGAACAAATGAACCACTTTGTACCCTGTTTATCGTATCCACAAAATGGTGATAATAATAATTGGCCCCTGCCCTTAACTGTAAGACAGAAAATAATGGATTGTGAGGATTAAATGATTTAACCCAGTTAAAGTATTTAGCAGAATGTCTGATAAGTAATAAACACTCATATAATTTTTCCAGAAATAATAAGCAGGTGTGTGTGGTGGCGGTGGGATTAAGAAAGTGGAGGTCATTGTGATTGCCTAAGATAACAACATGGAGTTGTCTTAAAGGCAGGACTCCTCCAGATGATACAAGTCGAATACCTGAAAAAGAGAAAAGACCATGGAAAATTGACCACTATCTTCCAAGGCAACACAATCAACTTTTGAAAATTTGGCTAAAAAAATATCTTTGGCTTGTATATGATGCATTATTAAATCTTATGTTCTGTGCCCTAAGCCGAATACATGGAGTGAAGTCAGGGGGAAGCCAAGTGAGTTTATTTTATGGCACTGACAACTTTAGGGCTGAATTTCTTGATGCACATCATATCAGCAAGGCTCATGCTAAAGCTTCACTCATGGAAGCAACAACTAGTTCTCCAGTGAACAGAGCAGCCACTGAACACATGGTGAAGATCATGAGCAAAGTAACCTTTGCGAAAGTAGAGAACTTATTCAGATCCCGCCATGCAATTGCTAAGACTGGACGCCCCCTCAACGATTTTATTTGGATGTGCAAGTTGGATGATATGAAAGGTGCTGCTATTGGCCCAGTCTTCAGAACTAACAAATCAGCAAGGACATTTACATATTTTATTGCTGAAGTGGAACAAAAATCTCTAAGGGAAAACTAGAAAAAATGAAATTTTTTTCCATCATCAGTGATGGAATCATAGATAATTTGATGGGCAAAGCTCAACTTGTCTACGTGCAGTTTGCTCAGGCAGGAAAGAGGCATTGTCAGGTTGTTGGGCAACAGACAATAGAAAGGGAAGATTCTGTAAACATTAAAAACGCCATTGAAAACATTCTAGAAAGAAATCTTCAACAGGCTGTCAAGCAAAGACTGGGCAAAGAAATTGGTTGGTTTTGGAAGTGATGAGACAAGTGGAATGCAGCAGGAGAATGGAGTGGCTCTGCTTCTGAAAGAAATCCAGCCGTGTGTACAGACTGTGTATTGCCTTGCACATCATCTGGAACGATCTTACAAGGCAGTGTTCCAGAGCATTCCTCTGTACAACGATGTCAGAGAGCTCCTTCGTGCACTTTGTCACTTCTACCACAACTCTCCTCTCTGTAAGAGTGCTCTGATAACTGCTTTTAGAAGCCTTCAGCTTCTCCCTGTGATGCCTTTGCAAATAGGAGACAAAAGGTGGCTTCCTGGATTACAAGAAGCCCTCCAGAACTTTCCAAGGGATTTCCTGCCATTGCCCTTCAGCTGCATTCAGTAAGTAATATTGAAATGCCATATCATACTACTTTCTTCCAAATAAAAGCAAATAATTTTCTCTAGCTTCTTGGAAGAGTAATTTTGAGAAACTTGACCCTCATGTTATTTCTAGCTTGCGTTGGAGACAAGGGGCAGCAGAGGATCTGCCGATCAACAGAAAGCCAGAGAACTTCTAGACTGCCCTTTGCAAGCTGATGTTGTTCAGTTTGCTAATTTCTTGCTGGATGTTATTAATATCCTTAGAGTTCTGTCCTGTGTGAGTCAAAACAGAAATTCCTCAATTGCTGACATATTTGCCACATTGGAGGCCACCCTGGAAATGCTCCAGATCTATCAAACAAGGTGAGATGGAAAGCTTCTCTGAGAGTTTGTCAGACTAGACAAATAGACTTGGAAAATTATTTGCTAAGTACTTGCTTTGCTTAATTTTTTATTTGGGTGATTTTTTTTCTCCCTAGACCAGGCCCAAAAGAACACAGGGTAACTTCAATCACACACTTTCATGGTTACTGCCTCAGAGGAAAAGAAAACATTTCTGCCGTGAGAAACGTGGTTATAACACATCTTATCAAGAGGCTGAGAGGCTGTTTCAGAGATGCCAGCCCAGATGTGGTAAAGGCAACCATGATTGGAAGCTTTAAGTTGTGGCCCACAAAGATAAATCAAGGTAAACTGTGTGTGCTGAGTCTGAGCCTATGCTTTTAATTGTGTGAGTCTTTTATATAGGTGAATATTTGTTGTGTCTTCATTGCAGAATTTGGAGAAAAAGAGGTATCTGTCCTGCTTGCCCATTATGAACCAGTATTAGAAGGTGCCAATGTTAAAATTGGTGAAGTAGACACTGAATGGAGCATGTTAAAATTAGAGATTTATGCCAGGTAAACATGAAAGCTAACTGAATTAAGGTACTTGATACGTGTAGATATTTAGGTACTTAGAAGTATCAATTTTTATGCTTTTTTATCTTCCCTCCTAGATTCCAGAACATTAAGAAACTGACCTGGGATTTTGTGAATTCCATTTATTCCCACAAGTATCCGAACATTCTGACACTAGTGGACTTGGTGCTAGCCCTTCCTGCATGTTCAGCTGAAGCAGAACGTGGCTTTAGTCAGTTGAAACATACCCAGTCATGTTTGTGTGCTAAAGTGAAGGCTGACAGAATGACAGATATCTTGATCATTCAGTTGAATTCCTCAGAGATTAATAATTTTGATCCTAAGAAAGCGATCCATTTATGGACTACAAGAGCATCGTCTGCAACTGGTGACTCAGGACCTGACTCAGATTCTTCGTCAAGCTCAGAAAGCCAGGATGAAAGTGACGAGTGATGTGTGACAATGTTGACTTCATTACTGATCATAGCAATAAATCAATTTAATTATTTAAATAAATAATTATCAAAATTAATGTACTTAGGGCCAAACTGAAAGAGTGCTTCTTTTCTTAATCTTCAAGCATAATTTGAGACTGAATCTCTTGTTACGTTCAAAGTGAAAATCACACTACTACGTACTACATGCTTTGGCCACTTGAGTAACAAGGTCAAACATTAAATAGTTTTAATATCTCACCTTAAGATTTTCAGATAAACAATTCCTATGTAAACTGAAATTTTTGCCTTATGACTCTTCCTTTCCTGCTACAACCATTAGAAATGGCAGAAGTATATTACACACTGGGAGGAGTATTATCTTCCAGATTTTAAAATTGCATATTTGGTTTGAACCACTGACATTTAAAGAGATCATTGCATTTCCCAGGGGTTAGATGTGATGATAAAGTTCATGTGCACTTTTAGAAATGACAATAATGTAGATGTAAAATTTTGAGCTGTTACATCTGTTTCACTCTTTTTATTCTTAAAAAAAGAATAGTATTTGTATTCTGGACCTGAAAGATTCCTGGACACATATTAGCTGTCTCTTCTGACTCTAGAAGGTGGTGGTGGGGGGGGAGCTAATCAGTCTTTTAAAGGAAAATTAATTGATTTTGTTTCCCTACTTATTTAATGCATGTGCATACAGTTTGAAATAAGAAACAAAGTAGATGTCACTTTTTTATGGGTAACAATTTAATGTCTCAGAAGGGCCAGAGATTTAGCTCAGTGGTTCCTGCGCCTACCTCACAAGCACAAGGTCCTGAGTTCAATCCTTGGTAACCACATACAATGCTGGGCGTGGTGGCTCACGCCTGTAATCCCAGCACTTGGTAGGCAGAGGCAGGAGGATTGCTGAGTTCGAGGCTTAGCTGGGCTACCTAGAGTGCTCAGGGCCAGCCTGAACTACAAGAGAGACCCTGTCTTGAAAAGAAAAGAAAGAAAAGAAAGAAAAGAAAAGAAAAGAAAAGAAAAGAAAAGAAAAGAAAAGAAAAGAAAAGAAGAAAAGAAAAGAAAGGAAAGGAAAAGAAAAGAAAAGAAAAGAAAAGAAAAGAAAAGAAAAGAAAAGAAAAGAAAAGAAAAGAAAAGAAAAAGAAAAGAAAAGGAAAAAGAATGTATGTCTCAGAAAACAAAACAGTTAATGATCATTTGACCTGTTAGCTGTAGAGCCCCTGCCAGGCACAGTTATAACCTTTATTTCCCTCTGTTTAAAAGAGTATCTTGTATAAGAGTGGTATATATTTGCATAAGAGCAAAGCATTTAAAGTATAGTGATATTTTATGAAATGTTTAGAGATACCGAGTCAATTGAGTGATTTAATCATTGCTTTCCATCTAATGATTTAACAATTCAAATCTCACCAAGCAAAAAGCAAAGAAATATCTAAGCTAAAAGAAAAGATGAAGACAATTGTGTTACCTTGATTATAACAGTGATCTGCATGCATTTAGCACACCTTTATTTCATATTTACCAAAATAGTTTGTTCTCTGTCCTATGGCACATATGAAACTTTGGTGTAATAGGCCTAAAAATCCAAATCCAAACTATTTTTTTTTTTTTTTTTTTGCCTTTTGAGACAGGGTCTCACTTTGTAGTTCAGGCTGGCCCTGAGCTCACTATGGTGCCCAGGCAAGCTGCTGCAAACTCAGCAATCCTCCTGTCTCTGCCTCCCGAGTGCTGGGATTACAGATGTGAGCCACCACATCCGGCATTTCCAAACTATTTTTGAATAAGAAGACTTCGAAAAAATGCACACCATTTCACTATTTTATTCAAATGAATTATTCTACACCCCCCCAGAAAAGACATTTGACTCAAATAGTGGAAAAATATAATGGGAAACATCAAGAAATAGATTTTTTCACATTCAAAATATATAAAGATCATAGTGCTAAATAATGTTAAGAAGTGATTATGCAAATGCCCATTTTTTCTATTTTAGTGGGAAAAAAAACCTTATCACACAATATCAATGACAAATTATTTTTCATTTTATTGTAGGTTTAATAAGAAATAAAACATTCACTGATATTTTGCTCGATCTGATAACTCTGAACCTTGGAACAAATAACCTTCCTAGTAGTTGGATGCATCTCACCCAGTCTGAAGTAAGTTTACACTTTTTTAGGGTTTTAAAGAGTTAATGCTATTCTTAGTTTATCAGTGAGTCAACAAAAAAGTGATACTTCTAAAGTGATACTTAGCAATCACTGAAATTGAATGAATGAACTTGAAACTCATATCCACAATATGCACATATTCAGTATTTAAAGAATACTGATGATCTAACAGTCAATAAAATGTTATGAACATTGTGAGACCAAATCAGCATTTTTATTACAACTGATGCAGTTATGCTAATGAGTAGCACTAGATGATTCTAGCAGTCCTTCTTGTTCCTTATAATCGTTTCCTTAAGAACGTCTCAGAAGGGCCGGAGATTTAGCTCAGTGGTTCCGGTGCCTGCCTCGCAAGCGCAAGGTCCCTGGTTCGATCCAGTAACCACATACAATGCTGGGCGTGGAGACTCACGCCCAACAGCCATCAATACCACATACCACAGTGCCGGGCGTGGTGGCTCATGCCTGTCATCCCAGCACTCAGGAGGCAGAGGCAGGAGGATTGCTGAGTTCAAGGCTTGGCTGGGGTACCTAGAGTGCTCAGGGCCAGCCTGAACTATAAGAGAGACCCTGTCAAGAAAAGAGAAAAAAAAGAAAAGAAAAGAAAAGAAAAAAGAAAAGAAAAGAAAAGAAAAGAAAAGAAAAGAAAAGAAAAGAATGTAGGTCTCAGAAAACAAAACAGTTAATGATCATTTGACCTGTTAGCTGTAGAGCCCTTGCCAAGCACAGTTATAACCTTTATTTCCCTCTGTTTAAAAGGTACACCAAGTTAATAGACTTCAACGTGTAAATTAGGTATATAAAGTAAGCAAAACTTACAAATGTCAAGAAAGAAAAAAGTGAAACACTTTCTGGTGGTGAGTTAGTGTGGACAGACCGGTAGAACAGAGGGAACTAATGTAACTGGTTCTTTTCACCAATATATAATCCAACTTCCTTCATCTGAACCTTAACCACTGAATAATTTACCCCAAGTATTACTGGGGGCAGCACATTTATTTTCATACTGATTATTCATTCTGCCCAGGCAGGTGTAACTTCAACCAGTTCATTCTTGTTTTCAAGAGATAACACGTGTACAGCTGTTTGTGTTTTTTCTTTGTTTTGGGGTTTTGGGTTTTTTTTTTTGAGACAGAGTCTCACTTTGCAGTTCAGACTGTCCTTGAACTCTACCTAGCCCAGGTGAAACTTGAACTCTTAAAAATCTTCCTGCCTCAGTCTCTCAACTGCTAAGATTACAGGTGTGTGCCACTATGCCTGGCCTGCTGTTTGCTTTATATCAACTATCTTTGCTTACTTCCTTATTTAGAACATTGTATTCACTTATTTTTGCTTCCAGTGAAATGGAATAGTAAGTTCTGGTTATTTTCTTTTACTACTTTATGTTTATCTGGGAAAAATAACCTATAATTTTATACTACAATCTATAAAAATTCTTATCACAAGTACATTAGATATAATTTTTATGCTTCTCCAGAGCTCAGTGATACTCTTTTACAGCACAAAATATTTGTATCCTTTGGAACATTGAGACTGAAAGAAAAGAAGTGCCAAAAGATCTGCAAAAGGAAAAACTAAAAAAGGGAGAAATGCTTGTATATCAGGAAGGAAAATCCTGTGTTATGAAATAGATTTAAAAAGATGCCTCCTGGTGGGTGTGGTGGCTCACGCCTGTAATCCCTGCACTTGGGAGGCAGAGGTAGGAGGATTGTTGAGTTTGAGGCTTGCCTGGGCTACACAGTGATCTCAGGGCCAGCCTGAACTACAAAGCAAAACCCTGTCTCAGAAAAAAACAAATAAAAACAACAAAAAAAGATGCCTCCTTATTGTCAACCATTCATAATGAAGAAATGATAGAACTTGAAAGAAGAAACGGAACTAAAACCTTTCAGTAGTGGTCAGTGAGTATAGTAATTCTAAAAGTGAATTGACAGAGTTGAACCATATCTAACAAGCTATCCTACAATCAAGACACAAGGAAAAGTATTAGTATAAAATATTTATGCACTTTCTGGATCAAATAAAATGGAACTCATTTGGTGTTTATTCAAAAAAGATGGTTTACCTCTCTACTGTTTGTGGGGACAGTAGACTGGTGCAATCACTATGAGATCAGTGTGGAGATTCCCCAAAAAAGTAGGATTAGAGTTACCATTTGACCCTGGTATTACTCTGCTAGGCATATACATGAAAGAATTAAATGATTCATCTCCTAGTGATATATGTGCACATGTATTTGCAGCAGTATACTTTGTAACAGTTGAATCTCAGAAACAACTCAAATACCATCAACTGGAGAATGGATAAAGATTTTTTTAATGAAATGGAGTATAACTCAACCATGAGGAATGATAGAGTCATTTACAATTAAATGTACTTTGCAGAATACTCATAAGTTAAATAAATAGGACACAGATGTATAAATACCATGTCTCTTCTCTATTATGGGAAACTGAAGGTGTAAATGAGGTCCACAATATATGATAGGTATTGTGAAATAGGAAGAAAACATTGAAAGGGAAAAGGGAAAGGGGGCAGAAGAAAGTAAATAAACGAAAGAAAAAGTTGATGGTAATAACAAAAATATGGAAACAAAGCTTGTGGATATAGGAAGTGGGGGTTGTAGGGAGGGCAGGGGAGTGGAAAAAATGAGAATCAAGATGCATCATGTACAGGTACAAATTCTCAGTGTGGAGTGTGAGCATAATTTACATATAAGATGTACCAATAAACTTTAAAAGAAACAAAAAAGAGGGCTTAAAAATTCTTTTATACTTTTAGCTCTAATACATCAAGAAGATGTAATAGTAAAACAGCAACCAGCATATCCATCATCAACATCTTTATCATTAGACATTTCATTGGAATTATACCACCCACAGAAAAAATAAAAGGCCAACATGATAGTAATGTGAAGTGTGTTGTTCAAAGGAAGATGATAATGCCAAAAGAATTTTGAAAGACTAGATACTACTTTCTAGATTGTAATGTTACATTGTACATTATGTTTTAAGACATACTATACACAGAAAAATTATTGAATAAATTTGATTTTATCATCATGTTTATATTTCCTATTATAAAAATTAACAAAAATGTAACTGGAGATTGGATGAAGAAGATGTGGGTTTTAATGGAGTATTACTCTGCCATAAAGAATGACAAGATTCATTCATTTATGTGCAAAGGGAGACGCCTGGAGGACACACTAATAAGTAAAATAAATAGAACATAGATATACAAATACTGGATATTTTCTTTGATATAAGCACCTGTAGAGGTAAAGGAGCTCTAGAATGTATGATAGTTTTTGTAGAATGGGAAATATCCAAGAGGAATTTGGTGTGGGAATGTAATGAGGGGAAGGAATAAATATGATTCGGAAAAAAATAGAAGAGTATGTATATAGGGGATGTGGAGGGGGTGGGTGGGCAGGGATGTGGATAAAAATGAGAATTGACCTGTGAACATACTGGTACAAATCCCCCAATGTTGTGTGTGATTGTGAGTTGTGTATATAATGTACCAATAAAGTTTACTCAATAATGAAAAAGAATTAACAAAAATGTGATTTTTTTGTTATTCTGTATTTAAATAATTGGACAGATAAGTGGTTAACTTTTTTACATATTGATTTCAATGGTACATTTTATACACACATTATAATCATACTGAACATTGAGAATTTGTACCTGTACATGACACATTTTGATTCTCACTTTTTCCCATTCTCCTGAACACCCTACTGCCCCATTCCCTAGCTACATAAACTTTGTTTCCATTCTTTTGTTTGTCCCATCAAATTTTTCCCTTTGACAGAGTAGAGAATGTAGAGCTTCAAGACAGCCAGACAAATATGTCAGTGACATTTCCTGTTTCCTTCTAGCTACAAGAATTGACATCTTTATTAGTGGTAAACTCTGAGTTCGTGGACTGCTTGAAGTTCCTGTTAGTAGCAGCAATGCCTTGGCCTGTGCCCTCGGAGGAGGAGCTCCTGGAGACCCTGCAGAGATTCAAGGATGTGGATGAGGCACAAAGAGGCACCATCAGTTTTGAACAGTACATTCAGGTTGCTAATGGGCTGCAAGACTGGTGGTACAGAATAAGGAGTGTCTTATTCACTGATGTCACATGGGAGGTCCCAGGCCAGGATTTGCTCTTTGGCAATTCATGTCTAGGCAGCATAGGCAATGTCAAAGCTCTGAGTGGAAATCTGGCTTCAATCCCCAAGGAAAACATCTGAGAAAATCAAAACATACTAAAAAGTCAGTGTTCTGAAAGAAATCACATAAATTTCATCATTGTTCCCTTGGGTTGCTATGCTATGCACATGCTCAGTGATTTTTTTTTACCCTTAGCTATTGATAATGTCAACTGGAGAGTATTTAATAAGATCACTGGGGAAGGCACAGTGTTGTCTTCCTCTTTGAGATGAGAGAGTGGTGAAGGATGACACTATCTTTAAGAATTTAAGTTTAAAGTATGGGTGGCAAGTGCAATTAAAAATGTCTAATCCCATATGGCAGATCCAGAAGGGATTAAATGTCACCTCATGTAAGGCTGTTGAAGTAATGAATAGGTGAACCCACCTAAGGAAACTGATGAATAATCCAATAGCATTATACCTGCCTGTTGGACTTGACAGGTGGGATATAACTACTGGCTTCTGCCAAACAACTTAATAGAAAAGTAAATACAGAAGCCAGGTCACAGCGTGTTGGAGAAATGAAAAGGTCTTTGGAAAGATAGATTGATTATGAGTAGAAAGACAGATGATAGGTAAGGGTTCTTTCTATTCATTAACTCAACAATACAAAGATTTGACTCAATTTTTTTAAAGTTTAAGAAAGGCGTGAGAATGAAATTCCAACTGCTCCCCATTTTACCTCACCGGTACAAAACAAAAGAGAAACGTTCCCAAGGACGATAGTCTGTAGTAACTCCCGTGTGTCTCTCCATTAAAAGATCACATCCTTTCCTGCTTCTCTTTTCTTAATGAATAGATGGCATGATTTTTTTAAAGGTAGCCCTCAGGTTCTTGTGCTCGTGCAGCTGAGCTGAAGGAAATAAAATTTGAATCCTTCAAATTCCTCAGAGATGATCAAGATGAGTGTTGGAACTCCAATGTATCTATTTCTCAAATAGAGAAATTTATAATCTTTATCACTGATCTGGACTTTCAGTTTGTTAGGTGATTTTATTTGAAGAAGAAAATAAGAAAAATGTCTTAGAATTTCTGTAGATGGCTTAAGGTTTTAAAATTTGGGCCCTGGTAAAAACCTTCACAATTTACAACATGTGCCAATTAACACAGGATATCAACTGAACATCCTTTTGTACAAACAGGAGAAGAACAAAGTGTGGTATCAATTTTTACCAAAGCACTGAGCCAAAACCAGAAAGCTCCTTCACCAAAGGTGTGAATTTCTTAGAGACAGCTGGATGTTGCATTTAGAAGAAACTCGGAAATGTTTACCTGAACACTGTGTTTTGGGAAAAGCTGATTTCTGAGCTTTATCCCTTCCCACAACTCCAACTCTATTCCTCAGTAGCCACAAAATGCTGATGCCATTTAGAGAGCTGTTTTGACCTTTCCGCGTGCCTTTTAAAGATTCACAACACCTGCCATTTCACTACAACATCAAAACTGTTGTTTCGTAGGAAAAGTGAAAACAAATTCTAGAGCAAAACTTCATGAGATCATCTGAAATTGCAACATCAGAACAGTAAAATGGTAAAGCTTCATTGCTGAAATGAAGTTTTCTAAAAGAAAAAAAGCTGTCTACTATGTTTTTTATTTTGTTTGCTTTTTATTACTTCTTTTGACAAATTGTAACCTCACAGTCTCCGCTTGGTAGCACGCTGACTTGCCTGACATTCCCCAGTGTTGAATGTGATTGTGAGCTGTATATAAAATGTACCAATAAAGAATTCAATTTTAAAAAAAAACACCCCAATTTTGAAGCTGTCTAGGCCATGTGCCTCGCCCAAGTAGTGAGCCCGAAGGCCTGTTTGCCCTTTGTTCCTGCACTGCTGCTGCCTTGGATGCTCATGTCTGTCATAGGACTCACAGTCACGGGCACATGGAACTCTTCTTTTTTGAAATATCAGGTTATTTCTACTAGTGATTATCCATGTCATGACTTAATGAGTCAGATGTTCCAAGGTTCAAACAGTACAGCATTTATCTGTGTGCAAAATGGAAAATCTTTTGGCCATGTTTTAGCGATAGAGTACCTAGAACATTTCCTTATTTTAGAAAGAAATTACATAACAATTCAGTGAGACAAGATGTATTTGACTGAATCTTGCGTATCAAATTCAACCCCTGACGAATGAGGTTCACGTTTCAAGCTGGTAAAATTTTTATGGCTGGAATTTTTTTAGAAAACAATGTCTTTTTTATATGATCTTGCTGTATGTGAAACACTTGGAACTGGATTTCTAATACATAAAACAATATATTTTAGAAAACTGATACAAATGAATCCTTGGTTTATGATCTGGGGAAAATTCCTGTATACTGAAATAATCAGGGGTGGAATTGATGACTGGGAAGTAAAGGGAAGTGCAGAGAGTTTATCTGTTCCTTTCCCCTCTCTAGGATCTTCTAAAATTTCCCCTTCATTACCAGTTTTTGGCGGTTTCATTATTGTGTTTCTTGTGGTTTTCTTCATATTTCCTGCCCTCGGGATTCATCAGGCTCCTCGAATGTATGCATTTGTAGCTTTTTGTTAAATATCAGAATATTTGAGGGATTGTTTTCAGATATTTTCCCACACTGCACCCTCTCAAAATCCTTTTGCAGAGACTTGAATCAAGTCAGGCAGCTCAGCGGCTCCTAGCACCAGGGCGGAGGAGAGGTTGTTGCTCTTAAAGATGCTCAGGGAGCAACACCAGGGAACAAAACAGTTATGTGTCTAAAGTGTTCACTAGGCCCCAACCGTGTGGTGTAAATAAGTCAGATGGGAGTTCAGAGGAGAGCTCGAGAACAGTATCTCTGAGGAAGTACTGATCTGAATCAAGACCAGAAAGATGATCAGGCTTTTTCTGAGTGGAAAGGAGAATAGAAGTTGCCAAAGGTAGACAGGATGATAGGATTGGAAGACTGAGGGTAGGAAATGGCTCTGAAAAGAGAAGCAATAGAAAATATTAAAGTCTTGAGAAGAATTGATTTGGTTATAGAGTGAAAGTTGAAACAAAATCAGCCAAAGGAGACTAGAAACAAAAACACCCCAACATTACTAAGCGGTACATGACAGAGGAAAGGAAGCTGTAAACCATGGTGGTAGCTACTGAAATAGGAAAGGAGGGTAATATGGGAGACACTCTGACCAATGAGGATCAGAGGGATAATCAACAATTATAGTCAGATATTGACTAAAGGATGGAGGGAAAGAAGAGGCCACTGAGGTTTTGAGTCAGGTTTCAAGTCACTCAAGTACTTTCTAACAACACACGTCGGCAGCCTCTGTGCTCACGAACTCATGATACACGAGCTGGCCACATGGAGTGCGAGCTATTTTATGAGAACACGGACTTCTCCACCATATAGCCAGTGCAAGTTTGACCCAGGGTAGTGACCCCCATATTTCACTATGTGTCCTAGAGGTTAAAATACAGGTTGCACCTCTCCTTCGT
The DNA here is from genome assembly GCA_004025085.1 of Thryonomys swinderianus. NCBI lineage: Eukaryota > Metazoa > Chordata > Mammalia > Rodentia > Thryonomyidae > Thryonomys > Thryonomys swinderianus. Next base: position 70,674 of record PVIC010002999.1, read on the forward strand.
AAACTTGAATTTATAAATTACATGTGAGTACGACACACGTTCTTGAATGTGTGAAAATAAACACGACGTGAGTGAGATGCAAGTTCTAGTACTTTCTCACACCTCCTCATAACTGGCGGCCCGCTTCACAGACCTCCCTCTGCTTTCAAGATGGGAACCAGACAAGTTCAATCTTGGACTTTTGTAGGAATGGTTACACTCAGCATCATGTCTTAATGTTTTCATTTCCCTTTTCTGTGTAGGCCGGACTATGGTTTTCGGGAGATCAAGAGATAAAAATTCCAGAAAATCCCCTTGAGCCTTTGCCATTTAATAGGCTGGAACATCTTATAGAGGTAATTACAGATATCTTTCAAAAATATGTCATTACAACACTGATTTTCTTTGTTTCTTCCACTTGGAATATTTCCTTCAGGCCCTACCCTCACCCTGCAGCTCCTCTTCTGAATCCCCAAAGAGCAGAGTTTAATGATCACCAGGGAGGCCGCCCAAGAAGCTCTGGAGGAAAGGCATAGGCCAAAATCAGAGTCCTGCTGTGACCCTGCACACTTTCCCTAGCTTGGCTTGATTTCTGTCAAATAAGTGGTTACTCAACATTGTTTCTACTCAAAGTCTAAAAGTTTAGGATAAGAGTCTATTGTCTCACCAGCATGTGCTCCTTGTTCATTTCTCTGATTCTAACATAGCAAGGTTTTATATACAGTATTACCAGTGTAGCTCACAAGAGCTTAGACTCACAGTGTTATTATCAATAACAGCATTATTATCAGCCTTCATCCCTGAGGCCACAATAGAAATCAGGGTCTTAAAACATAAGTCACTCTGACTTTGGGTACATACTTAAAACATGGAAACATACCTAACATACACCCACTTCTCAGCAAAGATATGAGCAAAATTGAATTGCAAATTTAGATATTACAGAAAACTATAGATGACATATTAAGTGTTCAATTTCTAGAAGCCATTAGTTCAAAATTGCACTACAAAATTGAACATCGTTTCACTTATAACCTCGAAATGAGCAATTCCCTTCAACTGTACTCATAGCTTAAGCTCCCCTGCTAGATGGTACCAGGAAAGCAGGGTAAGAAACAGACAATAGAGTTAACAAAAAAACGTCTGAAATGAGAAGTAGGCAGTTGCAAGACCATATGTCATTTGTTGTTTTAAATGTGAAAATGAAGAGATGAGATTATTTCTCCTGGGAAGATTTTAGAAGACAATCTCTAACTTTGTAAGTAGATCTTGTGTCTGCCAGTAACAGCAACAGATTCTTCAGTACTTGGAAAAAAACTGGCTGCTTGAACAGTGACAGCCAAGTAACAAGCACTTGCCTTTTTGCCAGATTTTCTTAGAAATGTCAGTCAGGAGCGTAATCTTTTAGCTGTTTGCTCAGCAGTGAGACAGGAAAGGACTTTTTGGTAGCGAGAAAAGGTGTGGCTCTCACCCACTGCTAGAAAGTCATACGGAGGAAAGAAACAAAGGAAGCAAAGGCAGGACTGTGGGACTGAGAAAGCAGCATTTTATGGGGCAAAAGATGGCTGATAGAGGTGGGGAGATGGATGAATGT